>CAWUFW010022952.1:0-84892 GCA_963921515.1 Calotriton arnoldi
AATTACCCGCGACAGGCAAGGGCCCACAACGCATTGAGGCGACCTCAAATGGCCTTTCACAAAACCACCTGGTTTTGCAAGTGGAGTCACCTGGGCTTTTGGCCCCGTGCTCGGGCGGCCATCTAGGAAACCTACCAACCCACACATTTCTGAAAAGTAGACACACCGGGGGCTACCAGGGGAGGTATGGCTTCGTGGATCCCCCAACGTTTCCTTACCCAGAATCCCCTGCAAACCTCACTTTAGCTGAGAAAATCACTTTTTCACACATTTTTGTGTGGGAAAGTGTGGCATCACTGGCTCCCACACAAATTTCCTACCACCCAGCGTTCCCCCAGGTCTCCCGATAAAAATGGTGCCTCACTTGTGTGGGAGGCCCAAGTACCCGCGGACAGGCAAGGGCCCACAACGATTGAGGCGACCTCAAAATGGCCTTTCACAAAACCACCTGGTTTTGCAAGGGGGTCACCTGGGTTTTGGCCCGTGCTCATCGGCCATCTAGGGAAACCCTACCAAACCCCACATTTCTGAAAAGTAGACACCTGGGGTTCAGGAGGTATGACTTAGTGGATCTACGCATCCCTTACCCAGAATTCCCTGACCACACTTTTAGCTGAAAAATCACTTTTTCACACATTTTCGCGTGGGAAAGTGTGGCATCACTGGGCCTCACACAAATTTCTCACGTTCCCCAGGTCTCCTGATAGAAGTCGGTGCACTCTTGTGCTGGGAGGCCCAAGTATGCACAGGCAAGGGCCCTCGGCGGATTGAGGCGACCTCCAAATGGCTCTCACGAAGAACCACCTGGTTTTGCAAGGGGTCACCTGGGCTTTGGCCACGGTCTCGGCGGCCATCTAGGGAGCCTACCAAACTCACACATTTCTGAAAAGTAGACAGCTGTAGTTTCCAGGGAGGTATGGCTTGCTATGATCCCAACGTTTCTACCCAGAATCCTTGCAAACCTCAATTTTAGCTGAAAAAAATCACTTTTCCACACATTTGTGTGTGGGAAAGTGTGGCATCACTGGCCTCACACGTTCTCACCACCCAGCGTCCCAGGTCTCCCCGATGCAAAATGGTGCCTCTACTGCAGTGGGAGGCGCAGTACCGCGCGATGGCAAGGGCCACAACGTAGTGAGGCGACCTCGAGTTGCGCTATCTCAAACCCACCTGGCTGCAGGGAGGTCACCTGGGTGACTGTGCTCAGGCAGGCCATCTAGGAAACCTACCAGCCCACCACATTAAATAGACAGCTTTGGCCAGGGGGCGATGGCTTGGCGTGGATCTCCCAGTTTCTTACCCAGAATCCCTTGCAAACCTCAATTTTAGCTGAAAAAATCACTTTTTCACACATTTGTGTGTGGGAGTGTGGCATCACTGGCCTCACACAAATTCCTTGCCAGCGTTCCCCAGGTCTCTCCCGATAAAAAGTGTGCCTCCCTTGCAGTGGGAGGCCCAGGTACTCGCGACAGGCAAGGGCCCACAACGTAGTGAGGCGACCAAAAATTGCCTATTCAAACCACCTGTTTTGCAAAGTCACCTGGCTTTGGCCGCGTGCTCGGCGTGCCATCTAGAAGCCTATCAAACCCACACATTTCTGAAAAGTAGATTACCCGGGGTCCGAGGTATGGCTATGCGTGGATCCCCTAACGTTTTCTACCCAGAATCTCCAGCAAACTCAATTTAGCTAAAAAATACTTTTTCACATTTGTGTGTGGGAAAGTGTGGCATCACTGGCCTCACACAAATTTCCTACCACCAGCGTTCTGTCAGGCCTCCTGGATAAAATGATGCCACTCGCGTGGGAGGCCATATGTGCGCTGACAGGCAAGGACACAAAACGTTTTGAGGCAACATCAACATTGCCTATCAAAAAATGTTTTGGGCCCTTGCCTGTCGCGGGTACTTGGGCCTCCCACACAAGTGAGGCACCATTTTTAGCCGGGAGACCTGGGGAACGCTGGGTGGTAGGAAATTTGTGTGAGGCCAGTGATGCCACACTTTCCCTACACACAAATGTGTGAAAAAAGTGATTTTTTCAGCTAAAATTGAGGTTTGCAAGGGATTCTGGGTAAGGAAACGTTGGGGGATCCACTCAAGCCATACCTCCCTGGAAGCCCCGGGTGTCTACTTTTCAGAAATGTGTGGGTTTGGTAGGTTTCCCTAGATGGCCGCCGAGCACGGGGCCAAAAGCCCAGGTGACCCTCTTGCAAAACCAGGTGGTTTTGTGATAGGCAATTTTGAGGTCGCCTCACTACGTTGTGGGCCCTTGCCTGTCGCAGGTACTTGGGCCTCCCACACAAGTGAGGCACCATTTTTATCGGGAGACCTGGGGGAACGCTGGGTGGGTAGGAAATTTGTGTGAGGCCAGTGATGCCACACTTTCCACACACACAAATGTGTGAAAAAGTGATTTTTTCAGCTAAAATTGAGGTTTGCAAGGGATTCTGGGTAAGGAAACGCTGGGGGATCCACGCAAGCCATACCTCCCTGGAAGCCCCCGGGTGTCTACTTTTCAGAAATGTGTGGGTTTGGTAGGGTTTCCCTAGATGGCCGCCGAGCACGGGGCCAAAAACCCAGGTGACCCCCCTTGCAAAACCAGGTGGTTTTGAGATAGGCAATTTTGAGGTCGCCTCACTACGTTGTGGGCCCTTGCCTGTCGCGGGTACTTGGGCCTCCCACACAAGTGAGGCACCATTTTTATCGGGAGACCTGGGGGAACGCTGGGTGGTAGGAAATTTGTGTGAGGCCAGTGATGCCACACTTTCCCACACACAAATGTGTGAAAAAAGTGATTTTTTCAGCTAAAATTGAGGTTTGCAAGGGATTCTGGGTAAGGAAACGTTGGGGGATCCACGCAAGCCATACCTCCCTGGAAGCCCCCGGGTGTCTACTTTTCAGAAATGTGTGGGTTTGGTAGGTTTCCCCAGATGGCCGCAGAGCACGGGGCCAAAAACCCAGGTGACCCCCCTTGCAAAACCAGGTGGTTTTGTGATAGGCAATTTTGAGGTCGCCTCATTACGTTGTGCGCCCTTGCCTGTCGCGGGTACATGGGCCTACCCACACAAGTGAGGCACCATTTTTATCGGGAGACCTGGGGGAACGCTGGGTGGTAGGAAATTTGTGTGAGGCCAGTGATGCCACACTTTCCCACACACAAATGTGTGAAAAAAGTGATTTTTTCAGCTAAAATTGAGGTTTGCAAGGGATTCTGGGTAAGGAAACGTTGGGGGATCCACGTCAAGTCATACCATCCCTGGAAGCCCCCGGGTGTCTACTTTTCAGAAATGTGTGTGTTTGGTAGGTTTCCCTAGGTGCCGGCAGAGCTAGGGTTCACAAACTACAGCTAGGCACTTTGCCAAAAAAGGGTCATTTTTCACTGCGAAATTGAGGTGTGACCACGTTGCGTTTTGCGCCGTTTCCTGTCGCAGGCACTAGGCCGACCCACACAAGTGAGGTACCATTTTTCTCGTAAGACTTTGGGGAACGCGGGGTGGGTGGAAATTTGTGGATCCACGCAGATTCCAGAACTTTCCACCACAGAAATGTGGGGAAAATGTGTTTTTTTGACAATTATTTATGTTTGCAAGGGATTCTGGGTAACAGAACCTGGTGGGAGGCAGTCAAGTCACCCCATCCTGGATTCCCCTGGGTGTCTAGTTTTCAAAAATGTATAGGTTTGCTAGGTTTCCCTAGGTGCCGGCAGAGGTAGGGTTCAAAAACTACAGCTAGGCACTTTGCCAAAAAAGGGTCATTTTTCACTGCGAAATTGAGGTGTGACCACGTTGCGTTTGCGCCGTTTCCTGTCGCAGGCACTAGGCCGACCCACACAAGTGAGGTACCATTTTTCTCGTAAGACTTTGGGGGACGCGGGGTGGGTGGAAATTTGTGGATCCACGCAGATTCCAGAACTTTCCACCACAGAAATGTGGGGAAAATGTGTTTTTTGGACAATTTTTTATGTTTGCAAGGGATTCTGGGTAACAGAACCTGGTGGGAGGCAGTCAAGTCACCCCATCCTGGATTCCCCTGGGTGTCTAGTTTTCAAAAATGTATAGGTTTGCTAGGTTTCCCTAGGTGCCGGCAGAGGTAGGGTTCAAAAACTACAGCTAGGCACTTTGCCAAAAAAGGGTCATTTTTCACTGCGAAATTGAGGTGTGACCACGTTGCGTTTTGCGCCGTTTCCTGTCGCAGGCACTAGGCCGACCCACACAAGTGAGGTACCATTTTTCTCGTAAGACTTTGGGGAACGCGGGGTGGGTGGAAATTTGTGGATCCACGCAGATTCCAGAACTTTCCACCACAGAAATGTGGGGAAAATGTGGTTTTTTTGACAATTTTTTATGTTTGCAAGGGATTCTGGGTAACAGAACCTGGTGGGAGGCAGTCAAGTCACCCCATCCTGGATTCCCCTGGGTGTCTAGTTTTCAAAAATGTATAGGTTTGCTAGGTTTCCCTAGGTGCCGGCAGAGGTAGGGTTCAAAAACTACAGCTAGGCACTTTGCCAAAAAAGGGTCATTTTTCACTGCGAAATTGAGGTGTGACCACGTTGCGTTTTGCGCCGTTTCCTGTCGCAGGCACTAGGCCGACCCACACAAGTGAGGTACCATTTTTCTCGTAAGACTTTGGGGGACGCGGGGTGGGTGGAAATTTGTGGATCCACGCAGATTCCAGAACTTTCCACCACAGAAATGTGGGGAAAATGTGTTTTTTGACAATTTTTTATGTTTGCAAGGGATTCTGGGTAACAGAACCTGGTGGGAGGCAGTCAAGTCACCCCATCCTGGATTCCCCTGGGTGTCTAGTTTTCAAAAATGTATAGGTTTGCTAGGTTTCCCTAGGTGCCGGCAGAGGTAGGGTTCAAAAACTACAGCTAGGCACTTTGCCAAAAAAGGGTCATTTTTCACTGCGAAATTGAGGTGTGACCACGTTGCGTTTTGCGCCGTTTCCTGTCGCAGGCACTAGGCCGACCCACACAAGTGAGGTACCATTTTTCTCGTAAGACTTTGGGGACGCGGGGTGGGTGGAAATTTGTGGATCCACGCAGATTCCAGAACTTTCCACCACAGAAATGTGGGGAAAATGTGTTTTTTGGACAATTTTTTATGTTTGCAAGGGATTCTGGGTAACAGAACCTGGTGGGAGGCAGTCAAGTCACCCCATCCTGGATTCCCCTGGGTGTCTAGTTTTCAAAAATGTATAGGCTTGCTAGGTTTCCCTAGGTGCCGGCAGAGCTAGGGTTCAAAAACTACAGCTAGGCACTTTGCCAAAAAAGGGTCATTTTTCACTGCGAAATTGAGGTGTGACCACGTTGCGTTTTGCGCCGTTTCCTGTCGCAGGCACTAGGCCGACCCACACAAGTGAGGTACCATTTTTCTCGTAAGACTTTGGGGAACGCGGGGTGGGTGGAAATTTGTGGATCCACGCAGATTCCAGAACTTTCCACCACAGAAATGTGGGGAAAATGTGTTTTTTTTGACAATTTTTTATGTTTGCAAGGGATTCTGGGTAACAGAACCTGGTGGGAGGCAGTCAAGTCACCCCATCCTGGATTCCCCTGGGTGTCTAGTTTTCAAAAATGTATAGGTTTGCTAGGTTTCCCTAGGTGCCGGCAGAGGTAGGGTTCAAAAACTACAGCTAGGCACTTTGCCAAAAAAGGGTCATTTTTCACTGCGAAATTGAGGTGTGACCACGTTGCGTTTTGCGCCGTTTCCTGTCGCAGGCACTAGGCCGACCCACACAAGTGAGGTACCATTTTTCTCGTAAGACTTTGGGGGACGCGGGGTGGGTGGAAATTTGTGGATCCACGCAGATTCCAGAACTTTCCACCACAGAAATGTGGGGAAAATGTGTTTTTTTTGACAATTTTTTATGTTTGCAAGGGATTCTGGGTAACAGAACCTGGTGGGAGGCAGTCAAGTCACCCCATCCTGGATTCCCCTGGGTGTCTAGTTTTCAAAAATGTATAGGTTTGCTAGGTTTCCCTAGGTGCCGGCAGAGGTAGGGTTCAAAAACTACAGCTAGGCACTTTGCCAAAAAAAGGTCATTTTTCACTGCGAAATTGAGGTGTGACCGCGTTGCGTTTTGCGCCGTTTCCTGTCGCAGGCACTAGGCCGACCCACACAAGTGAGGTACCATTTTTCTCGTAAGACTTTGGGGAACGCGGGGTGGGTGGAAATTTGTGGATCCACGCAGATTCCAGAACTTTCCACCACAGAAATGTGGGGAAAATGTGTTTTTTTTGACAATTTTTTATGTTTGCAAGGGATTCTGGGTAACAGAACCTGGTGGGAGGCAGTCAAGTCACCCCATCCTGGATTCCCCTGGGTGTCTAGTTTTCAAAAATGTATAGGTTTGCTAGGTTTCCCTAGGTGCCGGCAGAGGTAGGGTTCAAAAACTACAGCTAGGCACTTTGCCAAAAAAGGGTCATTTTTCACTGCGAAATTGAGGTGTGACCACGTTGCGTTTGCGCCGTTTCCTGTCGCAGGCACTAGGCCGACCCACACAAGTGAGGTACCATTTTTCTCGTAAGACTTTGGGGGACGCGGGGTGGGTGGAAATTTGTGGATCCACGCAGATTCCAGAACTTTCCACCACAGAAATGTGGGGAAAATGTGTTTTTTTGACAATTTTTTATGTTTGCAAGGGATTCTGGGTAACAGAACCTGGTGGGAGGCAGTCAAGTCACCCCATCCTGGATTCCCCTGGGTGTCTAGTTTTCAAAAATGTATAGGTTTGCTAGGTTTCCCTAGGTGCCGGCAGAGGTAGGGTTCAAAAACTACAGCTAGGCACTTTGCCAAAAAAGGGTCATTTTTCACTGCGAAATTGAGGTGTGACCGCGTTGCGTTTTGCGCCGTTTCCTGTCGCAGGCACTAGGCCGACCCACACAAGTGAGGTACCATTTTTCTCGTAAGACTTTGGGGAACGCGGGGTGGGTGGAAATTTGTGGATCCACGCAGATTCCAGAACTTTCCACCACAGAAATGTGGGGAAAATGTGTTTTTTTGACAATTTTTTATGTTTGCAAGGGATTCTGGGTAACAGAACCTGGTGGGAGGCAGTCAAGTCACCCCATCCTGGATTCCCCTGGGTGTCTAGTTTTCAAAAATGTATAGGCTTGCTAGGTTTCCCTAGGTGCCGGCAGAGGTAGGGTTCAAAAACTACAGCTAGGCACTTTGCCAAAAAAGGGTCATTTTTCACTGCGAAATTGAGGTGTGGACCACGTTGCGTTTTGCGCCGTTTCCTGTCGCAGGCACTAGGCCGACCCACACAAGTGAGGTACCATTTTTCTCGTAAGACTTTGGGGAACGCGGGGTGGGTGGAAATTTGTGGATCCACGCAGATTCCAGAACTTTCCACCACAGAAATGTGGGGAAAATGTGTTTTTTTTGACAATTTTTTATGTTTGCAAGGGATTCTGGGTAACAGAACCTGGTGGGAGGCAGTCAAGTCACCCCATCCTGGATTCCCCTGGGTGTCTAGTTTTCAAAAATGTATAGGTTTGCTAGGTTTCCCTAGGTGCCGGCAGAGGTAGGGTTCAAAAACTACAGCTAGGCACTTTGCCAAAAAAGGGTCATTTTTCACTGCGAAATTGAGGTGTGACCGCGTTGCGTTTTGCGCCGTTTCCTGTCGCAGGCACTAGGCCGACCCACACAAGTGAGGTACCATTTTTCTCGTAAGACTTTGGGGGACGCGGGGTGGGTGGAAATTTGTGGATCCACGCAGATTCCAGAACTTTCCACCACAGAAATGTGGGGAAAATGTGTTTTTTTGGACAATTTTTTATGTTTGCAAGGGATTCTGGGTAACAGAACCTGGTGGGAGGCAGTCAAGTCACCCCATCCTGGATTCCCCTGGGTGTCTAGTTTTCAAAAATGTATAGGTTTGCTAGGTTTCCCTAGGTGCCGGCAGAGGTAGGGTTCAAAAACTACAGCTAGGCACTTTGCCAAAAAAGGGTCATTTTTCACTGCGAAATTGAGGTGTGACCACGTTGCGTTTTGCGCCGTTTCCTGTCGCAGGCACTAGGCCGACCCACACAAGTGAGGTACCATTTTTCTCGTAAGACTTTGGGGAACGCGGGGTGGGTGGAAATTTGTGGATCCACGCAGATTCCAGAACTTTCCACCACAGAAATGTGGGGAAAATGTGTTTTTTTTGACAATTTTTTATGTTTGCAAGGGATTCTGGGTAACAGAACCTGGTGGGAGGCAGTCAAGTCACCCCATCCTGGATTCCCCTGGGTGTCTAGTTTTCAAAAATGTATAGGTTTGCTAGGTTTCCCTAGGTGCCGGCAGAGGTAGGGTTCAAAAACTACAGCTAGGCACTTTGCCAAAAAAGGGTCATTTTTCACTGCGAAATTGAGGTGTGACCACGTTGCGTTTTGCGCCGTTTCCTGTCGCAGGCACTAGGCCGACCCACACAAGTGAGGTACCATTTTTCTCGTAAGACTTTGGGGAACGCGGGGTGGGTGGAAATTTGTGGATCCACGCAGATTCCAGAACTTTCCACCACAGAAATGTGGGGAAAATGTGTTTTTTTGACAATTTTTTATGTTTGCAAGGGATTCTGGGTAACAGAACCTGGTGGGAGGCAGTCAAGTCACCCCATCCTGGATTCCCCTGGGTGTCTAGTTTTCAAAAATGTATAGGTTTGCTAGGTTTCCCTAGGTGCCGGCAGAGGTAGGGTTCAAAAACTACAGCTAGGCACTTTGCCAAAAAAGGGTCATTTTTCACTGCGAAATTGAGGTGTGACCACGTTGCGTTTTGCGCCGTTTCCTGTCGCAGGCACTAGGCCGACCCACACAAGTGAGGTACCATTTTTCTCGTAAGACTTTGGGGGACGCGGGGTGGGTGGAAATTTGTGGATCCACGCAGATTCCAGAACTTTCCACCACAGAAATGTGGGGAAAATGTGGTTTTTTGGACAATTTTTTATGTTTGCAAGGGATTCTGGGTAACAGAACCTGGTGGGAGGCAGTCAAGTCACCCCATCCTGGATTCCCCTGGGTGTCTAGTTTTCAAAAATGTATAGGTTTGCTAGGTTTCCCTAGGTGCCGGCAGAGGTAGGGTTCAAAAACTACAGCTAGGCACTTTGCCAAAAAAGGGTCATTTTTCACTGCGAAATTGAGGTGTGACCACGTTGCGTTTTGCGCCGTTTCCTGTCGCAGGCACTAGGCCGACCCACACAAGTGAGGTACCATTTTTCTCGTAAGACTTTGGGGAACGCGGGGTGGGTGGAAATTTGTGGATCCACGCAGATTCCAGAACTTTCCACCACAGAAATGTGGGGAAAATGTGTTTTTTTTGACAATTTTTTATGTTTGCAAGGGATTCTGGGTAACAGAACCTGGTGGGAGGCAGTCAAGTCACCCCATCCTGGATTCCCCTGGGTGTCTAGTTTTCAAAAATGTATAGGTTTGCTAGGTTTCCCTAGGTGCCGGCAGAGGTAGGGTTCAAAAACTACAGCTAGGCACTTTGCCAAAAAAGGGTCATTTTTCACTGCGAAATTGAGGTGTGACCACGTTGCGTTTTGCGCCGTTTCCTGTCGCAGGCACTAGGCCGACCCACACAAGTGAGGTACCATTTTTCTCGTAAGACTTTGGGGAACGCGGGGTGGGTGGAAATTTGTGGATCCACGCAGATTCCAGAACTTTCCACCACAGAAATGTGGGGAAAATGTGGTTTTTTTGACAATTTTTTATGTTTGCAAGGGATTCTGGGTAACAGAACCTGGTGGGAGGCAGTCAAGTCACCCCATCCTGGATTCCCCTGGGTGTCTAGTTTTCAAAAATGTATAGGTTTGCTAGGTTTCCCTAGGTGCCGGCAGAGGTAGGGTTCAAAAACTACAGCTAGGCACTTTGCCAAAAAAGGGTCATTTTTCACTGCGAAATTGAGGTGTGACCACGTTGCGTTTTGCGCCGTTTCCTGTCGCAGGCACTAGGCCGACCCACACAAGTGAGGTACCATTTTTCTCGTAAGACTTTGGGGAACGCGGGGTGGGTGGAAATTTGTGGATCCACGCAGATTCCAGAACTTTCCACCACAGAAATGTGGGGAAAATGTGTTTTTTTTGACAATTTTTTATGTTTGCAAGGGATTCTGGGTAACAGAACCTGGTGGGAGGCAGTCAAGTCACCCCATCCTGGATTCCCCTGGGTGTCTAGTTTTCAAAAATGTATAGGTTTGCTAGGTTTCCCTAGGTGCCGGCAGAGGTAGGGTTCAAAAACTACAGCTAGGCACTTTGCCAAAAAAGGGTCATTTTTCACTGCGAAATTGAGGTGTGACCGCGTTGCGTTTTGCGCCGTTTCCTGTCGCAGGCACTAGGCCGACCCACACAAGTGAGGTACCATTTTTCTCGTAAGACTTTGGGGAACGCGGGGTGGGTGGAAATTTGTGGATCCACGCAGATTCCAGAACTTTCCACCACAGAAATGTGGGGAAAATGTGGTTTTTTTGACAATTTTTTATGTTTGCAAGGGATTCTGGGTAACAGAACCTGGTGGGAGGCAGTCAAGTCACCCCATCCTGGATTCCCCTGGGTGTCTAGTTTTCAAAAATGTATAGGTTTGCTAGGTTTCCCTAGGTGCCGGCAGAGGTAGGGTTCAAAAACTACAGCTAGGCACTTTGCCAAAAAGGGTCATTTTTCACTGCGAAATTGAGGTGTGACCACGTTGCGTTTTGCGCCGTTTCCTGTCGCAGGCACTAGGCCGACCCACACAAGTGAGGTACCATTTTTCTCGTAAGACTTTGGGGGACGCGGGGTGGGTGGAAATTTGTGGATCCACGCAGATTCCAGAACTTTCCACCACAGAAATGTGGGGAAAATGTGGTTTTGTTTGACAATTTTTTATGTTTGCAAGGGATTCTGGGTAACAGAACCTGGTGGGAGGCAGTCAAGTCACCCCATCCTGGATTCCCCTGGGTGTCTAGTTTTCAAAAATGTATAGGTTTGCTAGGTTTCCCTAGGTGCCGGCAGAGGTAGGGTTCAAAAACTACAGCTAGGCACTTTGCCAAAAAAAGGTCATTTTTCACTGCGAAATTGAGGTGTGACCGCGTTGCGTTTTGCGCCGTTTCCTGTCGCAGGCACTAGGCCGACCCACACAAGTGAGGTACCATTTTTCTCGTAAGACTTTGGGGAACGCGGGGTGGGTGGAAATTTGTGGATCCACGCAGATTCCAGAACTTTCCACCACAGAAATGTGGGGAAAATGTGTTTTTTTGACAATTTTTTATGTTTGCAAGGGATTCTGGGTAACAGAACCTGGTGGGAGGCAGTCAAGTCACCCCATCCTGGATTCCCCTGGGTGTCTAGTTTTCAAAAATGTATAGGTTTGCTAGGTTTCCCTAGGTGCCGGCAGAGGTAGGGTTCAAAAACTACAGCTAGGCACTTTGCCAAAAAAGGGTCATTTTTCACTGCGAAATTGAGGTGTGACCACGTTGCGTTTTGCGCCGTTTCCTGTCGCAGGCACTAGGCCGACCCACACAAGTGAGGTACCATTTTTCTCGTAAGACTTTGGGGAACGCGGGGTGGGTGGAAATTTGTGGATCCACGCAGATTCCAGAACTTTCCACCACAGAAATGTGGGGAAAATGTGTTTTTTTGACAATTTTTTATGTTTGCAAGGGATTCTGGGTAACAGAACCTGGTGGGAGGCAGTCAAGTCACCCCATCCTGGATTCCCCTGGGTGTCTAGTTTTCAAAAATGTATAGGTTTGCTAGGTTTCCCTAGGTGCCGGCAGAGGTAGGGTTCAAAAACTACAGCTAGGCACTTTGCCAAAAAAGGGTCATTTTTCACTGCGAAATTGAGGTGTGACCACGTTGCGTTTTGCGCCGTTTCCTGTCGCAGGCACTAGGCCGACCCACACAAGTGAGGTACCATTTTTCTCGTAAGACTTTGGGGAACGCGGGGTGGGTGGAAATTTGTGGATCCACGCAGATTCCAGAACTTTCCACCACAGAAATGTGGGGAAAATGTGTTTTGTTTGACAATTTTTTATGTTTGCAAGGGATTCTGGGTAACAGAACCTGGTGGGAGGCAGTCAAGTCACCCCATCCTGGATTCCCCTGGGTGTCTAGTTTTCAAAAATGTATAGGTTTGCTAGGTTTCCCTAGGTGCCGGCAGAGGTAGGGTTCAAAAACTACAGCTAGGCACTTTGCCAAAAAAAGGTCATTTTTCACTGCGAAATTGAGGTGTGACCACGTTGCGTTTTGCGCCGTTTCCTGTCGCAGGCACTAGGCCGACCCACACAAGTGAGGTACCATTTTTCTCGTAAGACTTTGGGGAACGCGGGGTGGGTGGAAATTTGTGGATCCACGCAGATTCCAGAACTTTCCACCACAGAAATGTGGGGAAAATGTGTTTTTTTGACAATTTTTTATGTTTGCAAGGGATTCTGGGTAACAGAACCTGGTGGGAGGCAGTCAAGTCACCCCATCCTGGATTCCCCTGGGTATCTAGTTTTCAAAAATGTATAGGTTTGCTAGGTTTCCCTAGGTGCCGGCAGAGGTAGGGTTCAAAAACTACAGCTAGGCACTTTGCCAAAAAAGGGTCATTTTTCACTGCGAAATTGAGGTGTGACCGCGTTGCGTTTTGCGCCGTTTCCTGTCGCAGGCACTAGGCCGACCCACACAAGTGAGGTACCATTTTTCTCGTAAGACTTTGGGGAACGCGGGGTGGGTGGAAATTTGTGGATCCACGCAGATTCCAGAACTTTCCACCACAGAAATGTGGGGAAAATGTGTTTTTTTGACAATTTTTTATGTTTGCAAGGGATTCTGGGTAACAGAACCTGGTGGGAGGCAGTCAAGTCACCCCATCCTGGATTCCCCTGGGTGTCTAGTTTTCAAAAATGTATAGGTTTGCTAGGTTTCCCTAGGTGCCGGCAGAGGTAGGGTTCAAAAACTACAGCTAGGCACTTTGCCAAAAAAGGGTCATTTTTCACTGCGAAATTGAGGTGTGACCACGTTGCGTTTTGCGCCGTTTCCTGTCGCAGGCACTAGGCCGACCCACACAAGTGAGGTACCATTTTTCTCGTAAGACTTTGGGGGACGCGGGGTGGGTGGAAATTTGTGGATCCACGCAGATTCCAGAACTTTCCACCACAGAAATGTGGGGAAAATGTGGTTTTTTTGACAATTCTTTATGTTTGCAAGGGATTCTGGGTAACAGAACCTGGTGGGAGGCAGTCAAGTCACCCCATCCTGGATTCCCCTGGGTGTCTAGTTTTCAAAAATGTATAGGTTTGCTAGGTTTCCCTAGGTGCCGGCAGAGGTAGGGTTCAAAAACTACAGCTAGGCACTTTGCCAAAAAAGGGTCATTTTTCACTGCGAAATTGAGGTGTGACCGCGTTGCGTTTTGCGCCGTTTCCTGTCGCAGGCACTAGGCCGACCCACACAAGTGAGGTACCATTTTTCTCGTAAGACTTTGGGGAACGCGGGGTGGGTGGAAATTTGTGGATCCACGCAGATTCCAGAACTTTCCACCACAGAAATGTGGGGAAAATGTGGTTTTTTTGACAATTTTTTATGTTTGCAAGGGATTCTGGGTAACAGAACCTGGTGGGAGGCAGTCAAGTCACCCCATCCTGGATTCCCCTGGGTGTCTAGTTTTCAAAAATGTATAGGTTTGCTAGGTTTCCCTAGGTGCCGGCAGAGGTAGGGTTCAAAAACTACAGCTAGGCACTTTGCCAAAAAAGGGTCATTTTTCACTGCGAAATTGAGGTGTGACCACGTTGCGTTTTGCGCCGTTTCCTGTCGCAGGCACTAGGCCGACCCACACAAGTGAGGTACCATTTTTCTCGTAAGACTTTGGGGAACGCGGGGTGGGTGGAAATTTGTGGATCCACGCAGATTCCAGAACTTTCCACCACAGAAATGTGGGGAAAATGTGTTTTTTTTGACAATTTTTTATGTTTGCAAGGGATTCTGGGTAACAGAACCTGGTGGGAGGCAGTCAAGTCACCCCATCCTGGATTCCCCTGGGTGTCTAGTTTTCAAAAATGTATAGGTTTGCTAGGTTTCCCTAGGTGCCGGCAGAGGTAGGGTTCAAAAACTACAGCTAGGCACTTTGCCAAAAAAGGGTCATTTTTCACTGCGAAATTGAGGTGTGACCGCGTTGCGTTTTGCGCCGTTTCCTGTCGCAGGCACTAGGCCGACCCACACAAGTGAGGTACCATTTTTCTCGTAAGACTTTGGGGAACGCGGGGTGGGTGGAAATTTGTGGATCCACGCAGATTCCAGAACTTTCCACCACAGAAATGTGGGGAAAATGTGTTTTTTTTGACAATTTTTTATGTTTGCAAGGGATTCTGGGTAACAGAACCTGGTGGGAGGCAGTCAAGTCACCCCATCCTGGATTCCCCTGGGTGTCTAGTTTTCAAAAATGTATAGGTTTGCTAGGTTTCCCTAGGTGCCGGCAGAGATAGGGTTCAAAAACTACAGCTAGGCACTTTGCCAAAAAAGGGTCATTTTTCACTGCGAAATTGAGGTGTGACCACGTTGCGTTTTGCGCCGTTTCCTGTCGCAGGCACTAGGCCGACCCACACAAGTGAGGTACCATTTTTCTCGTAAGACTTTGGGGAACGCGGGGTGGGTGGAAATTTGTGGATCCACGCAGATTCCAGAACTTTCCACCACAGAAATGTGGGGAAAATGTGTTTTTTTGACAATTTTTTATGTTTGCAAGGGATTCTGGGTAACAGAACCTGGTGGGAGGCAGTCAAGTCACCCCATCCTGGATTCCCCTGGGTGTCTAGTTTTCAAAAATGTATAGGTTTGCTAGGTTTCCCTAGGTGCCGGCAGAGGTAGGGTTCAAAAACTACAGCTAGGCACTTTGCCAAAAAAGGTCATTTTTCACTGCGAAATTGAGGTGTGACCGCGTTGCGTTTTGCGCCGTTTCCTGTCGCAGGCACTAGGCCGACCCACACAAGTGAGGTACCATTTTTCTCGTAAGACTTTGGGGAACGCGGGGTGGGTGGAAATTTGTGGATCCACGCAGATTCCAGAACTTTCCACCACAGAAATGTGGGGAAAATGTGGTTTTTTTGACAATTTTTTATGTTTGCAAGGGATTCTGGGTAACAGAACCTGGTGGGAGGCAGTCAAGTCACCCCATCCTGGATTCCCCTGGGTGTCTAGTTTTCAAAAATGTATAGGTTTGCTAGGTTTCCCTAGGTGCCGGCAGAGGTAGGGTTCAAAAACTACAGCTAGGCACTTTGCCAAAAAAGGGTCATTTTTCACTGCGAAATTGAGGTGTGACCACGTTGCGTTTTGCGCCGTTTCCTGTCGCAGGCACTAGGCCGACCCACACAAGTGAGGTACCATTTTTCTCGTAAGACTTTGGGGGACGCGGGGTGGGTGGAAATTTGTGGATCCACGCAGATTCCAGAACTTTCCACCACAGAAATGTGGGGAAAATGTGTTTTGTTTGACAATTTTTTATGTTTGCAAGGGATTCTGGGTAACAGAACCTGGTGGGAGGCAGTCAAGTCACCCCATCCTGGATTCCCCTGGGTGTCTAGTTTTCAAAAATGTATAGGTTTGCTAGGTTTCCCTAGGTGCCGGCAGAGGTAGGGTTCAAAAACTACAGCTAGGCACTTTGCCAAAAAAGGGTCATTTTTCACTGCGAAATTGAGGTGTGACCGCGTTGCGTTTTGCGCCGTTTCCTGTCGCAGGCACTAGGCCGACCCACACAAGTGAGGTACCATTTTTCTCGTAAGACTTTGGGGAACGCGGGGTGGGTGGAAATTTGTGGATCCACGCAGATTCCAGAACTTTCCACCACAGAAATGTGGGGAAAATGTGGTTTTTTTGACAATTTTTTATGTTTGCAAGGGATTCTGGGTAACAGAACCTGGTGGGAGGCAGTCAAGTCACCCCATCCTGGATTCCCCTGGGTGTCTAGTTTTCAAAAATGTATAGGTTTGCTAGGTTTCCCTAGGTGCCGGCAGAGCGTAGGGTTCAAAAACTACAGCTAGGCACTTTGCCAAAAAAGGGTCATTTTTCACTGCGAAATTGAGGTGTGACCACGTTGCGTTTTGCGCCGTTTCCTGTCGCAGGCACTAGGCCGACCCACACAAGTGAGGTACCATTTTTCTCGTAAGACTTTGGGGGACGCGGGGTGGGTGGAAATTTGTGGATCCACGCAGATTCCAGAACTTTCCACCACAGAAATGTGGGGAAAATGTGTTTTTTTGGACAATTTTTTATGTTTGCAAGGGATTCTGGGTAACAGAACCTGGTGGGAGGCAGTCAAGTCACCCCATCCTGGATTCCCCTGGGTGTCTAGTTTTCAAAAATGTATTGGTTTGCTAGGTTTCTCTAGGTGCCGGCAGAGGTAGGGTTCAAAAACTACAGCTAGGCACTTTGCCAAAAAAGGGTCATTTTTCACTGCGAAATTGAGGTGTGACCACGTTGCGTTTTGCGCCGTTTCCTGTCGCAGGCACTAGGCCGACCCACACAAGTGAGGTACCATTTTTCTCGTAAGACTTTGGGGAACGCGGGGTGGGTGGAAATTTGTGGATCCACGCAGATTCCAGAACTTTCCACCACAGAAATGTGGGGAAAATGTGTTTTTTTTGACAATTTTTTATGTTTGCAAGGGATTCTGGGTAACAGAACCTGGTGGGAGGCAGTCAAGTCACCCCATCCTGGATTCCCCTGGGTGTCTAGTTTTCAAAAATGTATAGGTTTGCTAGGTTTCCCTAGGTGCCGGCAGAGGTAGGGTTCAAAAACTACAGCTAGGCACTTTGCCAAAAAAGGGTCATTTTTCACTGCGAAATTGAGGTGTGACCGCGTTGCGTTTTGCGCCGTTTCCTGTCGCAGGCACTAGGCCGACCCACACAAGTGAGGTACCATTTTTCTCGTAAGACTTTGGGGAACGCGGGGTGGGTGGAAATTTGTGGATCCACGCAGATTCCAGAACTTTCCACCACAGAAATGTGGGGAAAATGTGGTTTTTTTGACAATTTTTTATGTTTGCAAGGGATTCTGGGTAACAGAACCTGGTGGGAGGCAGTCAAGTCACCCCATCCTGGATTCCCCTGGGTGTCTAGTTTTCAAAAATGTATAGGTTTGCTAGGTTTCCCTAGGTGCCGGCAGAGGTAGGGTTCAAAAACTACAGCTAGGCACTTTGCCAAAAAAGGGTCATTTTTCACTGCGAAATTGAGGTGTGACCACGTTGCGTTTTGCGCCGTTTCCTGTCGCAGGCACTAGGCCGACCCACACAAGTGAGGTACCATTTTTCTCGTAAGACTTTGGGGGACGCGGGGTGGGTGGAAATTTGTGGATCCACGCAGATTCCAGAACTTTCCACCACAGAAATGTGGGGAAAATGTGTTTTGTTTGACAATTTTTTATGTTTGCAAGGGATTCTGGGTAACAGAACCTGGTGGGAGGCAGTCAAGTCACCCCATCCTGGATTCCCCTGGGTATCTAGTTTTCAAAAATGTATAGGTTTGCTAGGTTTCCCTAGGTGCCGGCAGAGGTAGGGTTCAAAAACTACAGCTAGGCACTTTGCCAAAAAAAGGGTCATTTTTCACTGCGAAATTGAGGTGTGACCGCGTTGCGTTTTGCGCCGTTTCCTGTCGCAGGCACTAGGCCGACCCACACAAGTGAGGTACCATTTTTCTCGTAAGACTTTGGGGAACGCGGGGTGGGTGGAAATTTGTGGATCCACGCAGATTCCAGAACTTTCCACCACAGAAATGTGGGGAAAATGTGTTTTTTTGACAATTTTTTATGTTTGCAAGGGATTCTGGGTAACAGAACCTGGTGGGAGGCAGTCAAGTCACCCCATCCTGGATTCCCCTGGGTGTCTAGTTTTCAAAAATGTATAGGTTTGCTAGGTTTCCCTAGGTGCCGGCAGAGGTAGGGTTCAAAAACTACAGCTAGGCACTTTGCCAAAAAAGGGTCATTTTTCACTGCGAAATTGAGGTGTGACCACGTTGCGTTTTGCGCCGTTTCCTGTCGCAGGCACTAGGCCGACCCACACAAGTGAGGTACCATTTTTCTCGTAAGACTTTGGGGAACGCGGGGTGGGTGGAAATTTGTGGATCCACGCAGATTCCAGAACTTTCCACCACAGAAATGTGGGGAAAATGTGTTTTTTTGGACAATTTTTTATGTTTGCAAGGGATTCTGGGTAACAGAACCTGGTGGGAGGCAGTCAAGTCACCCCATCCTGGATTCCCCTGGGTGTCTAGTTTTCAAAAATGTATAGGTTTGCTAGGTTTCCCTAGGTGCCGGCAGAGGTAGGGTTCAAAAACTACAGCTAGGCACTTTGCCAAAAAAGGGTCATTTTTCACTGCGAAATTGAGGTGTGACCGCGTTGCGTTTTGCGCCGTTTCCTGTCGCAGGCACTAGGCCGACCCACACAAGTGAGGTACCATTTTTCTCGTAAGACTTTGGGGAACGCGGGGTGGGTGGAAATTTGTGGATCCACGCAGATTCCAGAACTTTCCACCACAGAAATGTGGGGAAAATGTGTTTTTTTGACAATTTTTTATGTTTGCAAGGGATTCTGGGTAACAGAACCTGGTGGGAGGCAGTCAAGTCACCCCATCCTGGATTCCCCTGGGTGTCTAGTTTTCAAAAATGTATAGGTTTGCTAGGTTTCCCTAGGTGCCGGCAGAGGTAGGGTTCAAAAACTACAGCTAGGCACTTTGCCAAAAAAGGGTCATTTTTCACTGCGAAATTGAGGTGTGACCACGTTGCGTTTTGCGCCGTTTCCTGTCGCAGGCACTAGGCCGACCCACACAAGTGAGGTACCATTTTTCTCGTAAGACTTTGGGGAACGCGGGGTGGGTGGAAATTTGTGGATCCACGCAGATTCCAGAACTTTCCACCACAGAAATGTGGGGAAAATGTGTTTTGTTTGACAATTTTTTATGTTTGCAAGGGATTCTGGGTAACAGAACCTGGTGGGAGGCAGTCAAGTCACCCCATCCTGGATTCCCCTGGGTGTCTAGTTTTCAAAAATGTATAGGTTTGCTAGGTTTCCCTAGGTGCCGGCAGAGGTAGGGTTCAAAAACTACAGCTAGGCACTTTGCCAAAAAAGGGTCATTTTTCACTGCGAAATTGAGGTGTGACCACGTTGCGTTTTGCGCCGTTTCCTGTCGCAGGCACTAGGCCGACCCACACAAGTGAGGTACCATTTTTCTCGTAAGACTTTGGGGAACGCGGGGTGGGTGGAAATTTGTGGATCCACGCAGATTCCAGAACTTTCCACCACAGAAATGTGGGGAAAATGTGGTTTTTTTGGACAATTTTTTATGTTTGCAAGGGATTCTGGGTAACAGAACCTGGTGGGAGGCAGTCAAGTCACCCCATCCTGGATTCCCCTGGGTGTCTAGTTTTCAAAAATGTATAGGTTTGCTAGGTTTCCCTAGGTGCCGGCAGAGGTAGGGTTCAAAAACTACAGCTAGGCACTTTGCCAAAAAAAGGTCATTTTTCACTGCGAAATTGAGGTGTGACCGCGTTGCGTTTTGCGCCGTTTCCTGTCGCAGGCACTAGGCCGACCCACACAAGTGAGGTACCATTTTTCTCGTAAGACTTTGGGGAACGCGGGGTGGGTGGAAATTTGTGGATCCACGCAGATTCCAGAACTTTCCACCACAGAAATGTGGGGAAAATGTGTTTTTTTGACAATTTTTTATGTTTGCAAGGGATTCTGGGTAACAGAACCTGGTGGGAGGCAGTCAAGTCACCCCATCCTGGATTCCCCTGGGTGTCTAGTTTTCAAAAATGTATAGGTTTGCTAGGTTTCCCTAGGTGCCGGCAGAGGTAGGGTTCAAAAACTACAGCTAGGCACTTTGCCAAAAAGGGTCATTTTTCACTGCGAAATTGAGGTGTGACCACGTTGCGTTTTGCGCCGTTTCCTGTCGCAGGCACTAGGCCGACCCACACAAGTGAGGTACCATTTTTCTCGTAAGACTTTGGGGAACGCGGGGTGGGTGGAAATTTGTGGATCCACGCAGATTCCAGAACTTTCCACCACAGAAATGTGGGGAAAATGTGTTTTTTGGACAATTTTTTATGTTTGCAAGGGATTCTGGGTAACAGAACCTGGTGGGAGGCAGTCAAGTCACCCCATCCTGGATTCCCCTGGGTGTCTAGTTTTCAAAAATGTATAGGTTTGCTAGGTTTCCCTAGGTGCCGGCAGAGGTAGGGTTCAAAAACTACAGCTAGGCACTTTGCCAAAAAAGGGTCATTTTTCACTGCGAAATTGAGGTGTGACCACGTTGCGTTTTGCGCCGTTTCCTGTCGCAGGCACTAGGCCGACCCACACAAGTGAGGTACCATTTTTCTCGTAAGACTTTGGGGAACGCGGGGTGGGTGGAAATTTGTGGATCCACGCAGATTCCAGAACTTTCCACCACAGAAATGTGGGGAAAATGTGGTTTTTTTGACAATTTTTTATGTTTGCAAGGGATTCTGGGTAACAGAACCTGGTGGGAGGCAGTCAAGTCACCCCATCCTGGATTCCCCTGGGTGTCTAGTTTTCAAAAATGTATAGGTTTGCTAGGTTTCCCTAGGTGCCGGCAGAGGTAGGGTTCAAAAACTACAGCTAGGCACTTTGCCAAAAAAGGGTCATTTTTCACTGCGAAATTGAGGTGTGACCACGTTGCGTTTTGCGCCGTTTCCTGTCGCAGGCACTAGGCCGACCCACACAAGTGAGGTACCATTTTTCTCGTAAGACTTTGGGGGACGCGGGGTGGGTGGAAATTTGTGGATCCACGCAGATTCCAGAACTTTCCACCACAGAAATGTGGGGAAAATGTGTTTTGTTTGACAATTTTTTATGTTTGCAAGGGATTCTGGGTAACAGAACCTGGTGGGAGGCAGTCAAGTCACCCCATCCTGGATTCCCCTGGGTGTCTAGTTTTCAAAAATGTATAGGTTTGCTAGGTTTCCCTAGGTGCCGGCAGAGGTAGGGTTCAAAAACTACAGCTAGGCACTTTGCCAAAAAAAGGTCATTTTTCACTGCGAAATTGAGGTGTGACCACGTTGCGTTTTGCGCCGTTTCCTGTCGCAGGCACTAGGCCGACCCACACAAGTGAGGTACCATTTTTCTCGTAAGACTTTGGGGAACGCGGGGTGGGTGGAAATTTGTGGATCCACGCAGATTCCAGAACTTTCCACCACAGAAATGTGGGGAAAATGTGTTTTTTTGACAATTTTTTATGTTTGCAAGGGATTCTGGGTAACAGAACCTGGTGGGAGGCAGTCAAGTCACCCCATCCTGGATTCCCCTGGGTGTCTAGTTTTCAAAAATGTATAGGTTTGCTAGGTTTCCCTAGGTGCCGGCAGAGGTAGGGTTCAAAAACTACAGCTAGGCACTTTGCCAAAAAAGGGTCATTTTTCACTGCGAAATTGAGGTGTGACCGCGTTGCGTTTTGCGCCGTTTCCTGTCGCAGGCACTAGGCCGACCCACACAAGTGAGGTACCATTTTTCTCGTAAGACTTTGGGGAACGCGGGGTGGGTGGAAATTTGTGGATCCACGCAGATTCCAGAACTTTCCACCACAGAAATGTGGGGAAAATGTGGTTTTTTGACAATTTTTTATGTTTGCAAGGGATTCTGGGTAACAGAACCTGGTGGGAGGCAGTCAAGTCACCCCATCCTGGATTCCCCTGGGTGTCTAGTTTTCAAAAATGTATAGGTTTGCTAGGTTTCCCTAGGTGCCGGCAGAGGTAGGGTTCAAAAACTACAGCTAGGCACTTTGCCAAAAAAGGGTCATTTTTCACTGCGAAATTGAGGTGTGACCACGTTGCGTTTTGCGCCGTTTCCTGTCGCAGGCACTAGGCCGACCCACACAAGTGAGGTACCATTTTTCTCGTAAGACTTTGGGGGACGCGGGGTGGGTGGAAATTTGTGGATCCACGCAGATTCCAGAACTTTCCACCACAGAAATGTGGGGAAAATGTGTTTTTTTGGACAATTTTTTATGTTTGCAAGGGATTCTGGGTAACAGAACCTGGTGGGAGGCAGTCAAGTCACCCCATCCTGGATTCCCCTGGGTGTCTAGTTTTCAAAAATGTATAGGTTTGCTAGGTTTCCCTAGGTGCCGGCAGAGGTAGGGTTCAAAAACTACAGCTAGGCACTTTGCCAAAAAAGGGTCATTTTTCACTGCGAAATTGAGGTGTGACCGCGTTGCGTTTTGCGCCGTTTCCTGTCGCAGGCACTAGGCCGACCCACACAAGTGAGGTACCATTTTTCTCGTAAGACTTTGGGGAACGCGGGGTGGGTGGAAATTTGTGGATCCACGCAGATTCCAGAACTTTCCACCACAGAAATGTGGGGAAAATGTGTTTTTTTTGACAATTTTTTATGTTTGCAAGGGATTCTGGGTAACAGAACCTGGTGGGAGGCAGTCAAGTCACCCCATCCTGGATTCCCCTGGGTGTCTAGTTTTCAAAAATGTATAGGTTTGCTAGGTTTCCCTAGGTGCCGGCAGAGGTAGGGTTCAAAAACTACAGCTAGGCACTTTGCCAAAAAAGGGTCATTTTTCACTGCGAAATTGAGGTGTGACCGCGTTGCGTTTTGCGCCGTTTCCTGTCGCAGGCACTAGGCCGACCCACACAAGTGAGGTACCATTTTTCTCGTAAGACTTTGGGGAACGCGGGGTGGGTGGAAATTTGTGGATCCACGCAGATTCCAGAACTTTCCACCACAGAAATGTGGGGAAAATGTGTTTTTTTTGACAATTTTTTATGTTTGCAAGGGATTCTGGGTAACAGAACCTGGTGGGAGGCAGTCAAGTCACCCCATCCTGGATTCCCCTGGGTGTCTAGTTTTCAAAAATGTATAGGTTTGCTAGGTTTCCCTAGGTGCCGGCAGAGGTAGGGTTCAAAAACTACAGCTAGGCACTTTGCCAAAAAAGGGTCATTTTTCACTGCGAAATTGAGGTGTGACCACGTTGCGTTTTGCGCCGTTTCCTGTCGCAGGCACTAGGCCGACCCACACAAGTGAGGTACCATTTTTCTCGTAAGACTTTGGGGAACGCGGGGTGGGTGGAAATTTGTGGATCCACGCAGATTCCAGAACTTTCCACCACAGAAATGTGGGGAAAATGTGTTTTTTTTGACAATTTTTTATGTTTGCAAGGGATTCTGGGTAACAGAACCTGGTGGGAGGCAGTCAAGTCACCCCATCCTGGATTCCCCTGGGTGTCTAGTTTTCAAAAATGTATAGGTTTGCTAGGTTTCCCTAGGTGCCGGCAGAGGTAGGGTTCAAAAACTACAGCTAGGCACTTTGCCAAAAAAAGGGTCATTTTTCACTGCGAAATTGAGGTGTGACCGCGTTGCGTTTTGCGCCGTTTCCTGTCGCAGGCACTAGGCCGACCCACACAAGTGAGGTACCATTTTTCTCGTAAGACTTTGGGGAACGCGGGGTGGGTGGAAATTTGTGGATCCACGCAGATTCCAGAACTTTCCACCACAGAAATGTGGGGAAAATGTGTTTTTTTGACAATTTTTTATGTTTGCAAGGGATTCTGGGTAACAGAACCTGGTGGGAGGCAGTCAAGTCACCCCATCCTGGATTCCCCTGGGTGTCTAGTTTTCAAAAATGTATAGGTTTGCTAGGTTTCCCTAGGTGCCGGCAGAGGTAGGGTTCAAAAACTACAGCTAGGCACTTTGCCAAAAAAGGGTCATTTTTCACTGCGAAATTGAGGTGTGACCACGTTGCGTTTTGCGCCGTTTCCTGTCGCAGGCACTAGGCCGACCCACACAAGTGAGGTACCATTTTTCTCGTAAGACTTTGGGGGACGCGGGGTGGGTGGAAATTTGTGGATCCACGCAGATTCCAGAACTTTCCACCACAGAAATGTGGGGAAAATGTGTTTTTTTGGACAATTTTTTATGTTTGCAAGGGATTCTGGGTAACAGAACCTGGTGGGAGGCAGTCAAGTCACCCCATCCTGGATTCCCCTGGGTGTCTAGTTTTCAAAAATGTATAGGTTTGCTAGGTTTCCCTAGGTGCCGGCAGAGGTAGGGTTCAAAAACTACAGCTAGGCACTTTGCCAAAAAAGGGTCATTTTTCACTGCGAAATTGAGGTGTGACCGCGTTGCGTTTTGCGCCGTTTCCTGTCGCAGGCACTAGGCCGACCCACACAAGTGAGGTACCATTTTTCTCGTAAGACTTTGGGGAACGCGGGGTGGGTGGAAATTTGTGGATCCACGCAGATTCCAGAACTTTCCACCACAGAAATGTGGGGAAAATGTGGTTTTTTTGACAATTTTTTATGTTTGCAAGGGATTCTGGGTAACAGAACCTGGTGGGAGGCAGTCAAGTCACCCCATCCTGGATTCCCCTGGGTGTCTAGTTTTCAAAAATGTATAGGTTTGCTAGGTTTCCCTAGGTGCCGGCAGAGGTAGGGTTCAAAAACTACAGCTAGGCACTTTGCCAAAAAAGGGTCATTTTTCACTGCGAAATTGAGGTGTGACCACGTTGCGTTTTGCGCCGTTTCCTGTCGCAGGCACTAGGCCGACCCACACAAGTGAGGTACCATTTTTCTCGTAAGACTTTGGGGAACGCGGGGTGGGTGGAAATTTGTGGATCCACGCAGATTCCAGAACTTTCCACCACAGAAATGTGGGGAAAATGTGTTTTTTTTGACAATTTTTTATGTTTGCAAGGGATTCTGGGTAACAGAACCTGGTGGGAGGCAGTCAAGTCACCCCATCCTGGATTCCCCTGGGTGTCTAGTTTTCAAAAATGTATAGGTTTGCTAGGTTTCCCTAGGTGCCGGCAGAGGTAGGGTTCAAAAACTACAGCTAGGCACTTTGCCAAAAAAGGGTCATTTTTCACTGCGAAATTGAGGTGTGACCACGTTGCGTTTTGCGCCGTTTCCTGTCGCAGGCACTAGGCCGACCCACACAAGTGAGGTACCATTTTTCTCGTAAGACTTTGGGGAACGCGGGGTGGGTGGAAATTTGTGGATCCACGCAGATTCCAGAACTTTCCACCACAGAAATGTGGGGAAAATGTGTTTTTTTGACAATTTTTTATGTTTGCAAGGGATTCTGGGTAACAGAACCTGGTGGGAGGCAGTCAAGTCACCCCATCCTGGATTCCCCTGGGTGTCTAGTTTTCAAAAATGTATAGGTTTGCTAGGTTTCCCTAGGTGCCGGCAGAGGTAGGGTTCAAAAACTACAGCTAGGCACTTTGCCAAAAAAGGGTCATTTTTCACTGCGAAATTGAGGTGTGACCACGTTGCGTTTTGCGCCGTTTCCTGTCGCAGGCACTAGGCCGACCCACACAAGTGAGGTACCATTTTTCTCGTAAGACTTTGGGGAACGCGGGGTGGGTGGAAATTTGTGGATCCACGCAGATTCCAGAACTTTCCACCACAGAAATGTGGGGAAAATGTGTTTTTTTGACAATTTTTTATGTTTGCAAGGGATTCTGGGTAACAGAACCTGGTGGGAGGCAGTCAAGTCACCCCATCCTGGATTCCCCTGGGTGTCTAGTTTTCAAAAATGTATAGGTTTGCTAGGTTTCCCTAGGTGCCGGCAGAGGTAGGGTTCAAAAACTACAGCTAGGCACTTTGCCAAAAAAGGGTCATTTTTCACTGCGAAATTGAGGTGTGACCACGTTGCGTTTTGCGCCGTTTCCTGTCGCAGGCACTAGGCCGACCCACACAAGTGAGGTACCATTTTTCTCGTAAGACTTTGGGGGACGCGGGGTGGGTGGAAATTTGTGGATCCACGCAGATTCCAGAACTTTCCACCACAGAAATGTGGGGAAAATGTGTTTTTTTGGACAATTTTTTATGTTTGCAAGGGATTCTGGGTAACAGAACCTGGTGGGAGGCAGTCAAGTCACCCCATCCTGGATTCCCCTGGGTGTCTAGTTTTCAAAAATGTATAGGTTTGCTAGGTTTCCCTAGGTGCCGGCAGAGGTAGGGTTCAAAAACTACAGCTAGGCACTTTGCCAAAAAAGGGTCATTTTTCACTGCGAAATTGAGGTGTGACCACGTTGCGTTTTGCGCCGTTTCCTGTCGCAGGCACTAGGCCGACCCACACAAGTGAGGTACCATTTTTCTCGTAAGACTTTGGGGAACGCGGGGTGGGTGGAAATTTGTGGATCCACGCAGATTCCAGAACTTTCCACCACAGAAATGTGGGGAAAATGTGTTTTTTTTGACAATTTTTTATGTTTGCAAGGGATTCTGGGTAACAGAACCTGGTGGGAGGCAGTCAAGTCACCCCATCCTGGATTCCCCTGGGTGTCTAGTTTTCAAAAATGTATAGGTTTGCTAGGTTTCCCTAGGTGCCGGCAGAGGTAGGGTTCAAAAACTACAGCTAGGCACTTTGCCAAAAAAGGGTCATTTTTCACTGCGAAATTGAGGTGTGACCGCGTTGCGTTTTGCGCCGTTTCCTGTCGCAGGCACTAGGCCGACCCACACAAGTGAGGTACCATTTTTCTCGTAAGACTTTGGGGAACGCGGGGTGGGTGGAAATTTGTGGATCCACGCAGATTCCAGAACTTTCCACCACAGAAATGTGGGGAAAATGTGTTTTTTTTGACAATTTTTTATGTTTGCAAGGGATTCTGGGTAACAGAACCTGGTGGGAGGCAGTCAAGTCACCCCATCCTGGATTCCCCTGGGTGTCTAGTTTTCAAAAATGTATAGGTTTGCTAGGTTTCCCTAGGTGCCGGCAGAGGTAGGGTTCAAAAACTACAGCTAGGCACTTTGCCAAAAAAGGGTCATTTTTCACTGCGAAATTGAGGTGTGACCACGTTGCGTTTTGCGCCGTTTCCTGTCGCAGGCACTAGGCCGACCCACACAAGTGAGGTACCATTTTTCTCGTAAGACTTTGGGGAACGCGGGGTGGGTGGAAATTTGTGGATCCACGCAGATTCCAGAACTTTCCACCACAGAAATGTGGGGAAAATGTGTTTTTTTTGACAATTTTTTATGTTTGCAAGGGATTCTGGGTAACAGAACCTGGTGGGAGGCAGTCAAGTCACCCCATCCTGGATTCCCCTGGGTGTCTAGTTTTCAAAAATGTATAGGTTTGCTAGGTTTCCCTAGGTGCCGGCAGAGGTAGGGTTCAAAAACTACAGCTAGGCACTTTGCCAAAAAAGGGTCATTTTTCACTGCGAAATTGAGGTGTGACCACGTTGCGTTTTGCGCCGTTTCCTGTCGCAGGCACTAGGCCGACCCACACAAGTGAGGTACCATTTTTCTCGTAAGACTTTGGGGAACGCGGGGTGGGTGGAAATTTGTGGATCCACGCAGATTCCAGAACTTTCCACCACAGAAATGTGGGGAAAATGTGTTTTTTTTGACAATTTTTTATGTTTGCAAGGGATTCTGGGTAACAGAACCTGGTGGGAGGCAGTCAAGTCACCCCATCCTGGATTCCCCTGGGTGTCTAGTTTTCAAAAATGTATAGGTTTGCTAGGTTTCCCTAGGTGCCGGCAGAGGTAGGGTTCAAAAACTACAGCTAGGCACTTTGCCAAAAAAGGGTCATTTTTCACTGCGAAATTGAGGTGTGACCGCGTTGCGTTTTGCGCCGTTTCCTGTCGCAGGCACTAGGCCGACCCACACAAGTGAGGTACCATTTTTCTCGTAAGACTTTGGGGAACGCGGGGTGGGTGGAAATTTGTGGATCCACGCAGATTCCAGAACTTTCCACCACAGAAATGTGGGGAAAATGTGGTTTTTTTGACAATTTTTTATGTTTGCAAGGGATTCTGGGTAACAGAACCTGGTGGGAGGCAGTCAAGTCACCCCATCCTGGATTCCCCTGGGTGTCTAGTTTTCAAAAATGTATAGGTTTGCTAGGTTTCCCTAGGTGCCGGCAGAGGTAGGGTTCAAAAACTACAGCTAGGCACTTTGCCAAAAAAGGGTCATTTTTCACTGCGAAATTGAGGTGTGACCACGTTGCGTTTTGCGCCGTTTCCTGTCGCAGGCACTAGGCCGACCCACACAAGTGAGGTACCATTTTTCTCGTAAGACTTTGGGGGACGCGGGGTGGGTGGAAATTTGTGGATCCACGCAGATTCCAGAACTTTCCACCACAGAAATGTGGGGAAAATGTGTTTTTTTGACAATTTTTTATGTTTGCAAGGGATTCTGGGTAACAGAACCTGGTGGGAGGCAGTCAAGTCACCCCATCCTGGATTCCCCTGGGTGTCTAGTTTTCAAAAATGTATAGGTTTGCTAGGTTTCCCTAGGTGCCGGCAGAGGTAGGGTTCAAAAACTACAGCTAGGCACTTTGCCAAAAAAAGGTCATTTTTCACTGCGAAATTGAGGTGTGACCACGTTGCGTTTTGCGCCGTTTCCTGTCGCAGGCACTAGGCCGACCCACACAAGTGAGGTACCATTTTTCTCGTAAGACTTTGGGGAACGCGGGGTGGGTGGAAATTTGTGGATCCACGCAGATTCCAGAACTTTCCACCACAGAAATGTGGGGAAAATGTGTTTTTTTGACAATTTTTTATGTTTGCAAGGGATTCTGGGTAACAGAACCTGGTGGGAGGCAGTCAAGTCACCCCATCCTGGATTCCCCTGGGTGTCTAGTTTTCAAAAATGTATAGGTTTGCTAGGTTTCCCTAGGTGCCGGCAGAGGTAGGGTTCAAAAACTACAGCTAGGCACTTTGCCAAAAAAGGGTCATTTTTCACTGCGAAATTGAGGTGTGACCACGTTGCGTTTTGCGCCGTTTCCTGTCGCAGGCACTAGGCCGACCCACACAAGTGAGGTACCATTTTTCTCGTAAGACTTTGGGGGACGCGGGGTGGGTGGAAATTTGTGGATCCACGCAGATTCCAGAACTTTCCACCACAGAAATGTGGGGAAAATGTGTTTTTTGGACAATTTTTTATGTTTGCAAGGGATTCTGGGTAACAGAACCTGGTGGGAGGCAGTCAAGTCACCCCATCCTGGATTCCCCTGGGTGTCTAGTTTTCAAAAATGTATAGGTTTGCTAGGTTTCCCTAGGTGCCGGCAGAGGTAGGGTTCAAAAACTACAGCTAGGCACTTTGCCAAAAAAGGGTCATTTTTCACTGCGAAATTGAGGTGTGACCGCGTTGCGTTTTGCGCCGTTTCCTGTCGCAGGCACTAGGCCGACCCACACAAGTGAGGTACCATTTTTCTCGTAAGACTTTGGGGAACGCGGGGTGGGTGGAAATTTGTGGATCCACGCAGATTCCAGAACTTTCCACCACAGAAATGTGGGGAAAATGTGTTTTTTTTGACAATTTTTTATGTTTGCAAGGGATTCTGGGTAACAGAACCTGGTGGGAGGCAGTCAAGTCACCCCATCCTGGATTCCCCTGGGTGTCTAGTTTTCAAAAATGTATAGGTTTGCTAGGTTTCCCTAGGTGCCGGCAGAGGTAGGGTTCAAAAACTACAGCTAGGCACTTTGCCAAAAAAGGGTCATTTTTCACTGCGAAATTGAGGTGTGACCGCGTTGCGTTTTGCGCCGTTTCCTGTCGCAGGCACTAGGCCGACCCACACAAGTGAGGTACCATTTTTCTCGTAAGACTTTGGGGAACGCGGGGTGGGTGGAAATTTGTGGATCCACGCAGATTCCAGAACTTTCCACCACAGAAATGTGGGGAAAATGTGGTTTTTTTGACAATTTTTTATGTTTGCAAGGGATTCTGGGTAACAGAACCTGGTGGGAGGCAGTCAAGTCACCCCATCCTGGATTCCCCTGGGTGTCTAGTTTTCAAAAATGTATAGGTTTGCTAGGTTTCCCTAGGTGCCGGCAGAGGTAGGGTTCAAAAACTACAGCTAGGCACTTTGCCAAAAAAGGGTCATTTTTCACTGCGAAATTGAGGTGTGACCACGTTGCGTTTTGCGCCGTTTCCTGTCGCAGGCACTAGGCCGACCCACACAAGTGAGGTACCATTTTTCTCGTAAGACTTTGGGGAACGCGGGGTGGGTGGAAATTTGTGGATCCACGCAGATTCCAGAACTTTCCACCACAGAAATGTGGGGAAAATGTGTTTTTTTTGACAATTTTTTATGTTTGCAAGGGATTCTGGGTAACAGAACCTGGTGGGAGGCAGTCAAGTCACCCCATCCTGGATTCCCCTGGGTGTCTAGTTTTCAAAAATGTATAGGTTTGCTAGGTTTCCCTAGGTGCCGGCAGAGGTAGGGTTCAAAAACTACAGCTAGGCACTTTGCCAAAAAAGGGTCATTTTTCACTGCGAAATTGAGGTGTGACCGCGTTGCGTTTTGCGCCGTTTCCTGTCGCAGGCACTAGGCCGACCCACACAAGTGAGGTACCATTTTTCTCGTAAGACTTTGGGGAACGCGGGGTGGGTGGAAATTTGTGGATCCACGCAGATTCCAGAACTTTCCACCACAGAAATGTGGGGAAAATGTGTTTTTTTGACAATTTTTTATGTTTGCAAGGGATTCTGGGTAACAGAACCTGGTGGGAGGCAGTCAAGTCACCCCATCCTGGATTCCCCTGGGTGTCTAGTTTTCAAAAATGTATAGGTTTGCTAGGTTTCCCTAGGTGCCGGCAGAGGTAGGGTTCAAAAACTACAGCTAGGCACTTTGCCAAAAAAGGGTCATTTTTCACTGCGAAATTGAGGTGTGACCACGTTGCGTTTTGCGCCGTTTCCTGTCGCAGGCACTAGGCCGACCCACACAAGTGAGGTACCATTTTTCTCGTAAGACTTTGGGGAACGCGGGGTGGGTGGAAATTTGTGGATCCACGCAGATTCCAGAACTTTCCACCACAGAAATGTGGGGAAAATGTGTTTTGTTTGACAATTTTTTATGTTTGCAAGGGATTCTGGGTAACAGAACCTGGTGGGAGGCAGTCAAGTCACCCCATCCTGGATTCCCCTGGGTGTCTAGTTTTCAAAAATGTATAGGTTTGCTAGGTTTCCCTAGGTGCCGGCAGAGGTAGGGTTCAAAAACTACAGCTAGGCACTTTGCCAAAAAAGGGTCATTTTTCACTGCGAAATTGAGGTGTGACCACGTTGCGTTTTGCGCCGTTTCCTGTCGCAGGCACTAGGCCGACCCACACAAGTGAGGTACCATTTTTCTCGTAAGACTTTGGGGAACGCGGGGTGGGTGGAAATTTGTGGATCCACGCAGATTCCAGAACTTTCCACCACAGAAATGTGGGGAAAATGTGTTTTTTTTGACAATTTTTTATGTTTGCAAGGGATTCTGGGTAACAGAACCTGGTGGGAGGCAGTCAAGTCACCCCATCCTGGATTCCCCTGGGTGTCTAGTTTTCAAAAATGTATAGGTTTGCTAGGTTTCCCTAGGTGCCGGCAGAGGTAGGGTTCAAAAACTACAGCTAGGCACTTTGCCAAAAAAGGGTCATTTTTCACTGCGAAATTGAGGTGTGACCACGTTGCGTTTTGCGCCGTTTCCTGTCGCAGGCACTAGGCCGACCCACACAAGTGAGGTACCATTTTTCTCGTAAGACTTTGGGGAACGCGGGGTGGGTGGAAATTTGTGGATCCACGCAGATTCCAGAACTTTCCACCACAGAAATGTGGGGAAAATGTGTTTTTTGACAATTTTTTATGTTTGCAAGGGATTCTGGGTAACAGAACCTGGTGGGAGGCAGTCAAGTCACCCCATCCTGGATTCCCCTGGGTGTCTAGTTTTCAAAAATGTATAGGTTTGCTAGGTTTCCCTAGGTGCCGGCAGAGGTAGGGTTCAAAAACTACAGCTAGGCACTTTGCCAAAAAAGGGTCATTTTTCACTGCGAAATTGAGGTGTGACCACGTTGCGTTTTGCGCCGTTTCCTGTCGCAGGCACTAGGCCGACCCACACAAGTGAGGTACCATTTTTCTCGTAAGACTTTGGGGGACGCGGGGTGGGTGGAAATTTGTGGATCCACGCAGATTCCAGAACTTTCCACCACAGAAATGTGGGGAAAATGTGTTTTTTTGACAATTTTTTATGTTTGCAAGGGATTCTGGGTAACAGAACCTGGTGGGAGGCAGTCAAGTCACCCCATCCTGGATTCCCCTGGGTGTCTAGTTTTCAAAAATGTATAGGTTTGCTAGGTTTCCCTAGGTGCCGGCAGAGGTAGGGTTCAAAAACTACAGCTAGGCACTTTGCCAAAAAAGGGTCATTTTTCACTGCGAAATTGAGGTGTGACCACGTTGCGTTTTGCGCCGTTTCCTGTCGCAGGCACTAGGCCGACCCACACAAGTGAGGTACCATTTTTCTCGTAAGACTTTGGGGAACGCGGGGTGGGTGGAAATTTGTGGATCCACGCAGATTCCAGAACTTTCCACCACAGAAATGTGGGGAAAATGTGTTTTTTTTGACAATTTTTTATGTTTGCAAGGGATTCTGGGTAACAGAACCTGGTGGGAGGCAGTCAAGTCACCCCATCCTGGATTCCCCTGGGTGTCTAGTTTTCAAAAATGTATAGGTTTGCTAGGTTTCCCTAGGTGCCGGCAGAGGTAGGGTTCAAAAACTACAGCTAGGCACTTTGCCAAAAAAAGGTCATTTTTCACTGCGAAATTGAGGTGTGACCGCGTTGCGTTTTGCGCCGTTTCCTGTCGCAGGCACTAGGCCGACCCACACAAGTGAGGTACCATTTTTCTCGTAAGACTTTGGGGAACGCGGGGTGGGTGGAAATTTGTGGATCCACGCAGATTCCAGAACTTTCCACCACAGAAATGTGGGGAAAATGTGGTTTTTTTGACAATTTTTTATGTTTGCAAGGGATTCTGGGTAACAGAACCTGGTGGGAGGCAGTCAAGTCACCCCATCCTGGATTCCCCTGGGTGTCTAGTTTTCAAAAATGTATAGGTTTGCTAGGTTTCCCTAGGTGCCGGCAGAGGTAGGGTTCAAAAACTACAGCTAGGCACTTTGCCAAAAAAGGGTCATTTTTCACTGCGAAATTGAGGTGTGACCACGTTGCGTTTTGCGCCGTTTCCTGTCGCAGGCACTAGGCCGACCCACACAAGTGAGGTACCATTTTTCTCGTAAGACTTTGGGGGACGCGGGGTGGGTGGAAATTTGTGGATCCACGCAGATTCCAGAACTTTCCACCACAGAAATGTGGGGAAAATGTGTTTTGTTTGACAATTTTTTATGTTTGCAAGGGATTCTGGGTAACAGAACCTGGTGGGAGGCAGTCAAGTCACCCCATCCTGGATTCCCCTGGGTGTCTAGTTTTCAAAAATGTATAGGTTTGCTAGGTTTCCCTAGGTGCCGGCAGAGGTAGGGTTCAAAAACTACAGCTAGGCACTTTGCAAAAAAAGGTCATTTTTCACTGCGAAATTGAGGTGTGACCGCGTTGCGTTTTGCGCCGTTTCCTGTCGCAGGCACTAGGCCGACCCACACAAGTGAGGTACCATTTTTCTCGTAAGACTTTGGGGAACGCGGGGTGGGTGGAAATTTGTGGATCCACGCAGATTCCAGAACTTTCCACCACAGAAATGTGGGGAAAATGTGTTTTTTTGACAATTTTTTATGTTTGCAAGGGATTCTGGGTAACAGAACCTGGTGGGAGGCAGTCAAGTCACCCCATCCTGGATTCCCCTGGGTGTCTAGTTTTCAAAAATGTATAGGTTTGCTAGGTTTCCCTAGGTGCCGGCAGAGGTAGGGTTCAAAAACTACAGCTAGGCACTTTGCCAAAAAAGGGTCATTTTTCACTGCGAAATTGAGGTGTGACCACGTTGCGTTTTGCGCCGTTTCCTGTCGCAGGCACTAGGCCGACCCACACAAGTGAGGTACCATTTTTCTCGTAAGACTTTGGGGGACGCGGGGTGGGTGGAAATTTGTGGATCCACGCAGATTCCAGAACTTTCCACCACAGAAATGTGGGGAAAATGTGTTTTTTTGGACAATTGTTTATGTTTGCAAGGGATTCTGGGTAACAGAACCTGGTGGGAGGCAGTCAAGTCACCCCATCCTGGATTCCCCTGGGTGTCTAGTTTTCAAAAATGTATAGGTTTGCTAGGTTTCCCTAGGTGCCGGCAGAGGTAGGGTTCAAAAACTACAGCTAGGCACTTTGCCAAAAAAGGGTCATTTTTCACTGCGAAATTGAGGTGTGACCGCGTTGCGTTTTGCGCCGTTTCCTGTCGCAGGCACTAGGCCGACCCACACAAGTGAGGTACCATTTTTCTCGTAAGACTTTGGGGAACGCGGGGTGGGTGGAAATTTGTGGATCCACGCAGATTCCAGAACTTTCCACCACAGAAATGTGGGGAAAATGTGTTTTTTTTGACAATTTTTTATGTTTGCAAGGGATTCTGGGTAACAGAACCTGGTGGGAGGCAGTCAAGTCACCCCATCCTGGATTCCCCTGGGTGTCTAGTTTTCAAAAATGTATAGGTTTGCTAGGTTTCCCTAGGTGCCGGCAGAGGTAGGGTTCAAAAACTACAGCTAGGCACTTTGCCAAAAAGGGTCATTTTTCACTGCGAAATTGAGGTGGGACCGCGTTGCGTTTTGCGCCGTTTCCTGTCGCAGGCACTAGGCCGACCCACACAAGTGAGGTACCATTTTTCTCGTAAGACTTTGGGGAACGCGGGGTGGGTGGAAATTTGTGGATCCACGCAGATTCCAGAACTTTCCACCACAGAAATGTGGGGAAAATGTGTTTTTTTTGACAATTTTTTATGTTTGCAAGGGATTCTGGGTAACAGAACCTGGTGGGAGGCAGTCAAGTCACCCCATCCTGGATTCCCCTGGGTGTCTAGTTTTCAAAAATGTATAGGTTTGCTAGGTTTCCCTAGGTGCCGGCAGAGGTAGGGTTCAAAAACTACAGCTAGGCACTTTGCCAAAAAAGGGTCATTTTTCACTGCGAAATTGAGGTGTGACCACGTTGCGTTTTGCGCCGTTTCCTGTCGCAGGCACTAGGCCGACCCACACAAGTGAGGTACCATTTTTCTCGTAAGACTTTGGGGGACGCGGGGTGGGTGGAAATTTGTGGATCCACGCAGATTCCAGAACTTTCCACCACAGAAATGTGGGGAAAATGTGTTTTGTTTGACAATTTTTTATGTTTGCAAGGGATTCTGGGTAACAGAACCTGGTGGGAGGCAGTCAAGTCACCCCATCCTGGATTCCCCTGGGTGTCTAGTTTTCAAAAATGTATAGGTTTGCTAGGTTTCCCTAGGTGCCGGCAGAGGTAGGGTTCAAAAACTACAGCTAGGCACTTTGCCAAAAAAGGGTCATTTTTCACTGCGAAATTGAGGTGTGACCGCGTTGCGTTTTGCGCCGTTTCCTGTCGCAGGCACTAGGCCGACCCACACAAGTGAGGTACCATTTTTCTCGTAAGACTTTGGGGAACGCGGGGTGGGTGGAAATTTGTGGATCCACGCAGATTCCAGAACTTTCCACCACAGAAATGTGGGGAAAATGTGTTTTTTTGACAATTTTTTATGTTTGCAAGGGATTCTGGGTAACAGAACCTGGTGGGAGGCAGTCAAGTCACCCCATCCTGGATTCCCCTGGGTGTCTAGTTTTCAAAAATGTATAGGTTTGCTAGGTTTCCCTAGGTGCCGGCAGAGGTAGGGTTCAAAAACTACAGCTAGGCACTTTGCCAAAAAAGGGTCATTTTTCACTGCGAAATTGAGGTGTGACCACGTTGCGTTTTGCGCCGTTTCCTGTCGCAGGCACTAGGCCGACCCACACAAGTGAGGTACCATTTTTCTCGTAAGACTTTGGGGAACGCGGGGTGGGTGGAAATTTGTGGATCCACGCAGATTCCAGAACTTTCCACCACAGAAATGTGGGGAAAATGTGTTTTTTGGACAATTTTTTATGTTTGCAAGGGATTCTGGGTAACAGAACCTGGTGGGAGGCAGTCAAGTCACCCCATCCTGGATTCCCCTGGGTGTCTAGTTTTCAAAAATGTATAGGTTTGCTAGGTTTCTCTAGGTGCCGGCAGAGGTAGGGTTCAAAAACTACAGCTAGGCACTTTGCCAAAAAAGGGTCATTTTTCACTGCGAAATTGAGGTGTGACCACGTTGCGTTTTGCGCCGTTTCCTGTCGCAGGCACTAGGCCGACCCACACAAGTGAGGTACCATTTTTCTCGTAAGACTTTGGGGAACGCGGGGTGGGTGGAAATTTGTGGATCCACGCAGATTCCAGAACTTTCCACCACAGAAATGTGGGGAAAATGTGTTTTTTTGACAATTTTTTATGTTTGCAAGGGATTCTGGGTAACAGAACCTGGTGGGAGGCAGTCAAGTCACCCCATCCTGGATTCCCCTGGGTGTCTAGTTTTCAAAAATGTATAGGCTTGCTAGGTTTCCCTAGGTGCCGGCAGAGGTAGGGTTCAAAAACTACAGCTAGGCACTTTGCCAAAAAAGGGTCATTTTTCACTGCGAAATTGAGGTGGGACCGCGTTGCGTTTTGCGCCGTTTCCTGTCGCAGGCACTAGGCCGACCCACACAAGTGAGGTACCATTTTTCTCGTAAGACTTTGGGGAATGCGGGGTGGGTGGAAATTTGTGGATCCACGCAGATTCCAGAACTTTCCACCACAGAAATGTGGGGAAAATGTGTTTTTTTGACAATTTTTTATGTTTGCAAGGGATTCTGGGTAACAGAACCTGGTGGGAGGCAGTCAAGTCACCCCATCCTGGATTCCCCTGGGTGTCTAGTTTTCAAAAATGTATAGGTTTGCTAGGTTTCCCTAGGTGCCGGCAGAGGTAGGGTTCAAAAACTACAGCTAGGCACTTTGCCAAAAAAGGGTCATTTTTCACTGCGAAATTGAGGTGGGACCGCGTTGCGTTTTGCGCCGTTTCCTGTCGCAGGCACTAGGCCGACCCACACAAGTGAGGTACCATTTTTCTCGTAAGACTTTGGGGAACGCGGGGTGGGTGGAAATTTGTGGATCCACGCAGATTCCAGAACTTTCCACCACAGAAATGTGGGGAAAATGTGGTTTTTTTGACAATTTTTTATGTTTGCAAGGGATTCTGGGTAACAGAACCTGGTGGGAGGCAGTCAAGTCACCCCATCCTGGATTCCCCTGGGTGTCTAGTTTTCAAAATGTATAGGTTTGCTAGGTTTCCCTAGGTGCCGGCAGAGGTAGGGTTCAAAAACTACAGCTAGGCACTTTGCCAAAAAAGGGTCATTTTTCACTGCGAAATTGAGGTGTGACCACGTTGCGTTTTGCGCCGTTTCCTGTCGCAGGCACTAGGCCGACCCACACAAGTGAGGTACCATTTTTCTCGTAAGACTTTGGGGAACGCGGGGTGGGTGGAAATTTGTGGATCCACGCAGATTCCAGAACTTTCCACCACAGAAATGTGGGGAAAATGTGTTTTTTGGACAATTTTTTATGTTTGCAAGGGATTCTGGGTAACAGAACCTGGTGGGAGGCAGTCAAGTCACCCCATCCTGGATTCCCCTGGGTGTCTAGTTTTCAAAAATGTATAGGTTTGCTAGGTTTCCCTAGGTGCCGGCAGAGGTAGGGTTCAAAAACTACAGCTAGGCACTTTGCCAAAAAAGGGTCATTTTTCACTGCGAAATTGAGGTGGGACCGCGTTGCGTTTTGCGCCGTTTCCTGTCGCAGGCACTAGGCCGACCCACACAAGTGAGGTACCATTTTTCTCGTAAGACTTTGGGGGACGCGGGGTGGGTGGAAATTTGTGGATCCACGCAGATTCCAGAACTTTCCACCACAGAAATGTGGGGAAATGTGTTTTTTTGGACAATTTTTTATGTTTGCAAGGGATTCTGGGTAACAGAACCTGGTGGGAGGCAGTCAAGTCACCCCATCCTGGATTCCCCTGGGTGTCTAGTTTTCAAAAATGTATAGGCTTGCTAGGTTTCTCTAGGTGCCGGCAGAGGTAGGGTTCAAAAACTACAGCTAGGCACTTTGCCAAAAAGGGTCATTTTTCACTGCGAAATTGAGGTGGGACCGCGTTGCGTTTTGCGCCGTTTCCTGTCGCAGGCACTAGGCCGACCCACGCAAGTGAGGTACCATTTTTCTCGTAAGACTTTGGGGAACTCGGGGTGGGTGGAAATTTGTGGATCCACGCAGATTCCAGAACTTTCCACCACAGAAATGTGGGGAAAATGTGTTTTTTTGACAATTTTTTATGTTTGCAAGGGATTCTGGGTAACAGAACCTGGTGGGAGGCAGTCAAGTCACCCCATCCTGGATTCCCCTGGGTGTCTAGTTTTCAAAAATGTATAGGCTTGCTAGGTTTCCCTAGGTGCCGGCAGAGGTAGGGTTCAAAAACTACAGCTAGGCACTTTGCCAAAAAAGGGTCATTTTTCACTGCGAAATTGAGGTGGGACCGCGTTGCGTTTTGCGCCGTTTCCTGTCGCAGGCACTAGGCCGACCCACACAAGTGAGGTACCATTTTTCTCGTAAGACTTTGGGGAATGCGGGGTGGGTGGAAATTTGTGGATCCACGCAGATTCCAGAACTTTCCACCACAGAAATGTGGGGAAAATGTGTTTTTTTTGACAATTTTTTATGTTTGCAAGGTATTCTAGGTAACAGAACCTGGTGGGAGGCAGTCAAGTCACCCCATCCTGGATTCCCCTGGGTGTCTAGTTTTCAAAAATGTATAGGTTTGCTAGGTTTACCTAGGTGCCGGCAGAGGTAGGGTTCAAAAACTACAGCTAGGCACTTTGCCAAAAAAGGGTCATTTTTCACTGCGAAATTGAGGTGGGACCGCGTTGCGTTTTGCGCCGTTTCCTGTCGCAGGCACTAGGCCGACCCACACAAGTGAGGTACCATTTTTCTCGTAAGACTTTGGGGAACGCGGGGTGGGTGGAAATTTGTGGATCCACGCAGATTCCAGAACTTTCCACCACAGAAATGTGGGGAAAATGTGGTTTTTTTGACAATTTTTTATGTTTGCAAGGGATTCTGGGTAACAGAACCTGGTGGGAGGCAGTCAAGTCACCCCATCCTGGATTCCCTGGGTGTCTAGTTTTCAAAAATGTATAGGTTTGCTAGGTTTCCCTAGGTGCCGGCAGAGGTAGGGTTCAAAAACTACAGCTAGGCACTTTGCCAAAAAAGGGTCATTTTTCACTGCGAAATTGAGGTGTGACCACGTTGCGTTTTGCGCCGTTTCCTGTCGCAGGCACTAGGCCGACCCACACAAGTGAGGTACCATTTTTCTCGTAAGACTTTGGGGAACGCGGGTGGGTGGAAATTTGTGGATCCACGCAGATTCCAGAACTTTCCACCACAGAAATGTGGGGAAAATGTGTTTTTTTGGACAATTTTTTATGTTTGCAAGGGATTCTGGGTAACAGAACCTGGTGGGAGGCAGTCAAGTCACCCCATCCTGGATTCCCCTGGGTGTCTAGTTTTCAAAAATGTATAGGCTTGCTAGGTTTCCCTAGGTGCCGGCAGAGGTAGGGTTCAAAAACTACAGCTAGGCACTTTGCCAAAAAAGGGTCATTTTTCACTGCGAAATTGAGGTGGGACCGCGTTGCGTTTTGCGCCGTTTCCTGTCGCAGGCACTAGGCCGACCCACACAAGTGAGGTACCATTTTTCTCGTAAGACTTTGGGGAACGCAGGGTGGGTGGAAATTTGTGGATCCACGCAGATTCCAGAACTTTCCACCACAGAAATGTGGGGAAAATGTGTTTTTTTGACAATTTTTTATGTTTGCAAGGGATTCTGGGTAACAGAACCTGGTGGGAGGCAGTCAAGTCACCCCATCCTGGATTCCCCTGGGTGTCTAGTTTTCAAAAATGTATAGGTTTGCTAGGTTTCCCTAGGTGCCGGCAGAGGTAGGGTTCAAAAACTACAGCTAGGCACTTTGCCAAAAAAGGGTCATTTTTCACTGCGAAATTGAGGTGGTGACCGCGTTGCGTTTTGCGCCGTTTCATGTCGCAGGCACTAGGCCGACCCACACAAGTGAGGTACCATTTTTCTCGTAAGACTTTGGGGAACGCGGGGTGGGTGGAAATTTGTGGATCCACGCAGATTCCAGAACTTTCCACCACAGAAATGTGGGGAAAATGTGTTTTTTTGACAATTTTTTATGTTTGCAAGGGATTCTGGGTAACAGAACCTGGTGGGAGGCAGTCAAGTCACCCCATCCTGGATTCCCCTGGGTGTCTAGTTTTCAAAAATGTATAGGTTTGCTAGGTTTCCCTAGGTGCCGGCAGAGGTAGGGTTCAAAAACTACAGCTAGGCACTTTGCCAAAAAAGGGTCATTTTTCACTGCGAAATTGAGGTGTGACCGCGTTGCGTTTTGCGCCGTTTCCTGTCGCAGGCACTAGGCCGACCCACACAAGTGAGGTACCATTTTTCTCGTAAGACTTTGGGGAACGCGGGGTGGGTGGAAATTTGTGGATCCACGCAGATTCCAGAACTTTCCACCACAGAAATGTGGGGAAAATGTGTTTTTTTTGACAATTTTTTATGTTTGCAAGGGATTCTGGGTAACAGAACCTGGTGGGAGGCAGTCAAGTCACCCCATCCTGGATTCCCCTGGGTGTCTAGTTTTCAAAAATGTATAGGTTTGCTAGGTTTCCCTAGGTGCCGGCAGAGCTAGGGTTCAAAAACTACAGCTAGGCACTTTGCCAAAAAAGGGTCATTTTTCACTGCGAAATTGAGGTGTGACCACGTTGCGTTTTGCGCCGTTTCCTGTCGCAGGCACTAGGCCGACCCACACAAGTGAGGTACCATTTTTCTCGTAAGACTTTGGGGAACGCGGGGTGGGTGGAAATTTGTGGATCCACGCAGATTCCAGAACTTTCCACCACAGAAATGTGGGGAAAATGTGTTTTTTTTGACAATTTTTTATGTTTGCAAGGGATTCTGGGTAACAGAACCTGGTGGGAGGCAGTCAAGTCACCCCATCCTGGATTCCCCTGGGTGTCTAGTTTTCAAAAATGTATAGGCTTGCTAGGTTTCCCTAGGTGCCGGCAGAGGTAGGGTTCAAAAACTACAGCTAGGCACTTTGCCAAAAAAGGGTCATTTTTCACTGCGAAATTGAGGTGGGACCGCGTTGCGTTTTGCGCCGTTTCCTGTCGCAGGCACTAGGCCGACCCACACAAGTGAGGTACCATTTTTCTCGTAAGACTTTGGGGAACGCGGGGTGGGTGGAAATTTGTGGATCCACGCAGATTCCAGAACTTTCCACCACAGAAATGTGGGGAAAATGTGTTTTTTTTGACAATTTTTTATGTTTGCAAGGGATTCTGGGTAACAGAACCTGGTGGGAGGCAGTCAAGTCACCCCATCCTGGATTCCTCTGGGTGTCTAGTTTTCAAAAATGTATAGGTTTGCTAGGTTTACCTAGGTGCCGGCAGAGGTAGGGTTCAAAAACTACAGCTAGGCACTTTGCCAAAAAAGGGTCATTTTTCACTGCGAAATTGAGGTGGGACCGCGTTGCGTTTTGCGCCGTTTCCTGTCGCAGGCACTAGGCCGACCCACACAAGTGAGGTACCATTTTTCTCGTAAGACTTTGGGGAACGCGGGGTGGGTGGAAATTTGTGGATCCACGCAGATTCCAGAACTTTCCACCACAGAAATGTGGGGAAAATGTGGTTTTTTTGACAATTTTTTATGTTTGCAAGGGATTCTGGGTAACAGAACCTGGTGGGAGGCAGTCAAGTCACCCCATCCTGGATTCCCCTGGGTGTCTAGTTTTCAAAAATGTATAGGTTTGCTAGGTTTCCCTAGGTGCCGGCAGAGGTAGGGTTCAAAAACTACAGCTAGGCACTTTGCCAAAAAAGGGTCATTTTTCACTGCGAAATTGAGGTGTGACCACGTTGCGTTTTGCGCCGTTTCCTGTCGCAGGCACTAGGCCGACCCACACAAGTGAGGTACCATTTTTCTCGTAAGACTTTGGGGGACGCGGGGTGGGTGGAAATTTGTGGATCCACGCAGATTCCAGAACTTTCCACCACAGAAATGTGGGGAAAATGTGTTTTTTTGGACAATTTTTTATGTTTGCAAGGGATTCTGGGTAACAGAACCTGGTGGGAGGCAGTCAAGTCACCCCATCCTGGATTCCCCTGGGTGTCTAGTTTTCAAAAATGTATAGGTTTGCTAGGTTTCCCTAGGTGCCGGCAGAGGTAGGGTTCAAAAACTACAGCTAGGCACTTTGCCAAAATAGGGTCATTTTTCACTGCGAAATTGAGGTGGGACCGCGTTGCGTTTTGCGCCGTTTCCTGTCGCAGGCACTAGGCCGACCCACACAAGTGAGGTACCATTTTTCTCGTAAGACTTTGGGGAACGCGGGGTGGGTGGAAATTTGTGGATCCACGCAGATTCCAGAACTTTCCACCACAGAAATGTGGGGAAAATGTGTTTTTTTGACAATTTTTTATGTTTGCAAGGGATTCTGGGTAACAGAACCTGGTGGGAGGCAGTCAAGTCACCCCATCCTGGATTCCCCTGGGTGTCTAGTTTTCAAAAATGTATAGGCTTGCTAGGTTTCCCTAGGTGCCGGCAGAGGTAGGGTTCAAAAACTACAGCTAGGCACTTTGCCAAAAAAGGGTCATTTTTCACTGCGAAATTGAGGTGGGACCGCGTTGCGTTTTGCGCCGTTTCCTGTCGCAGGCACTAGGCCGACCCACACAAGTGAGGTACCATTTTTCTCGTAAGACTTTGGGGAACGCGGGGTGGGTGGAAATTTGTGGATCCACGCAGATTCCAGAACTTTCCACCACAGAAATGTGGGGAAAATGTGTTTTTTTTGACAATTTTTTATGTTTGCAAGGGATTCTGGGTAACAGAACCTGGTGGGAGGCAGTCAAGTCACCCCATCCTGGATTCCCCTGGGTGTCTAGTTTTCAAAAATGTATAGGTTTGCTAGGTTTCCCTAGGTGCCGGCAGAGGTAGGGTTCAAAAACTACAGCTAGGCACTTTGCCAAAAAAGGGTCATTTTTCACTGCGAAATTGAGGTGGGACCGCGTTGCGTTTTGCGCCGTTTCCTGTCGCAGGCACTAGGCCGACCCACACAAGTGAGGTACCATTTTTCTCGTAAGACTTTGGGGAACGCGGGGTGGGTGGAAATTTGTGGATCCACGCAGATTCCAGAACTTTCCACCACAGAAATGTGGGGAAAATGTGTTTTTTTTGACAATTTTTTATGTTTGCAAGGGATTCTGGGTAACAGAACCTGGTGGGAGGCAGTCAAGTCACCCCATCCTGGATTCCCCTGGGTGTCTAGTTTTCAAAAATGTATAGGTTTGCTAGGTTTCCCTAGGTGCCGGCAGAGCTAGGGTTCAAAAACTACAGCTAGGCACTTTGCCAAAAAAGGGTCATTTTTCACTGCGAAATTGAGGTGTGACCACGTTGCGTTTTGCGCCGTTTCCTGTCGCAGGCACTAGGCCGACCCACACAAGTGAGGTACCATTTTTCTCGTAAGACTTTGGGGAACGCGGGGTGGGTGGAAATTTGTGGATCCACGCAGATTCCAGAACTTTCCACCACAGAAATGTGGGGAAAATGTGGTTTTTTTGACAATTTTTTCTGTTTGCAAGGGATTCTGGGTAACAGAACCTGGTGGGAGGCAGTCAAGTCACCCCATCCTGGATTCCCCTGGGTGTCTAGTTTTCAAAAATGTATAGGTTTGCTAGGTTTCCGTAGGTGCCGGCAGAGCTAGGGTTCAAAAACTACAGCTAGGCACTTTGCCAAAAAAGGGTCATTTTTCACTGCGAAATTGAGGTGTGACCACGTTGCGTTTTGCGCCGTTTCCTGTCGCAGGCACTAGGCCGACCCACACAAGTGAGGTACCATTTTTCTCGCTAGACTTTGGGGAACGCGGGGTGGGTGGAAATTTGTGGATCCACGCAGATTCCAGTACTTTCCACCACAGAAATGTGGGGAAAATGTGATTTTTTTGACAATTTTTTATGTTTGCAAGGGATTCTGGGTAACAGAACCTGGTGGGAGGCAGTCAAGTCACCACATCCTGGATTCCCCTGGGTGTCTAGTTTTCAAAAATGTATAGGTTTGCTAGGTTTACCTAGGTGCCAGCAGAGCTAGGGTTCAAAAACTACACCTAGGCACTTTGCAAAAAAAGGGTAATTTTTCATTGTGAAAATGTGGTACGTCCACGTTGCATTTTGAGCCATTTCCTGTTGTGGGCACAAGGGCTACCCACACAAGTGAGGTACCATTTTTATCGGGAGACTTAGGGTAACACAGAATTGTAGAGCAACTGTTATTACCTATTGACTTTCGATGCATTTCTGCCTTCCAAATGAAAGACAATGTGTAAAAAATAAGTCATTTTGAAAAATGACCTATAATTCTCATGCTAGTATGGGTACTCCCAATTTCGGAAATGTGCAAATATCTACTGTTTCTAAAATCTACATTTTGTTCCCATTTCAGAAATACATAGGTGTCTTTCATAACAATTTTTCCATGTATACATTTTCCCAAAATAATTGCTATATACCCGGTACTTAAAAAAAAATCATTGCAAGATGTTGCTCAATTATTGGCTCTGGGTTCGTCGGGTTCTTGGTGAACCTACAAGTCCTATATATCCCCACAACCAGAAAGGTCCATCGGATATAACGGTATATTGCCTTCAAATAGCTGTCATAATTAGAAGAAGTTACAGGTGAAAACGTTGACACAAATGGCTGTTTTTTTCAACTAATGTTCAATTTTTCCTTTATTTAACTGTTAGTTTCTATAAGGAAAACTTTAAGGATCTACACAAATGACCCCTTGCTGAATTCAGAATTTTGTCTACTTTTCATAAATGTATGGCTTTCCAGGATCCATTATTGGTTTCATACCCATTTCTACCATTAACTGGAAGGAGGTTGAAAGCACAAAAAATAGCAAAAATAGGCTATGTCCCAGAAAAATGCCAAAACTGTGTAAAAAAGTTGGTTTTCTGACAAAAGTCTGCTTGTCCCTGAAAGCTGGGAAGATGGTGATTTCATCCCCACAACCCCTTTTTTGATGCCATTTGCAGGGAAAAATCAAGACGCTTTCATCTGTAGCCCTTTTTTTGCCTTTTTCCCAAAAAACCCAAAATGTAGCTGTATTTTGACTAATTTCTGGGTCCCCTCCAGGGGAACCCACAAACCCTGGATACCTTTACAATCCCCATGATGTTAGAAAAAAAGGACGCAAATTTGGCATGGATACCTTATGTGGTCAAAAAGTTACAGGGGCCTAAGCGCGCACTACCCCAAATAGCCAAAAAAAGGCTTAGCACAGGAGGGGAAAAGGCCTAGCAGCGAAGGGGTTAATGTATCATCAGGCACAGAGTTTTATGGAAGTCCCTGGCAGCAAAGGATTCTATGTCCAGCTTCTGGTACAGAAGAGCAATTGCTTTTTTACAGTTGATTTGATGGTGTCATAATCGATTGTATTCGGGTCCCAATTCTCGATAGCTAGCTGCATTGTATCCTTTGATGCTGAGAGATTAACTGACCAGGGGGTGTTTGGCTTTAAGAAGATGGTTTTCATTACAGCCTTCATAGAATTAATTGGGGCCTTGGTTGCTAGATGGTAATATTTTGCTGTTGTGGCCAAGTCTTCTAATTTTTGTTGGGTGAGGTCAAACTCAAGACGGATCACAGTATTTCTTATGGAGGCAGGCAGGCGATATATTTTTTTGTACGCCGCACATTGAATTTTCTCCAAGTCCTCCACAAACATTCCCGGAAATGCCTGTTGAGCATAGTTAAGTGATGGGAGCAGTTTTGCCCGCATAACCCTTCGGATGGCCATTGATGTTGGGCTGTCTAGCATGGAAAACAGCTTGCAGAGGGAATGTGTGACCATCTTTCCTTTCAGCCGCAATATATGTGGATGGATAGAAGGGCGGCCAGTCTCGCTTAAACAGGTGCCTAGGTAATTGTAGCTTTGTACACTATCCAGGCTCAAATTTCCCAAACGCCACTTGATGAGCTTTTTCTTTGGGTGGCTACCAAAGATCCCCGTTTTGGATTTGCCCGCATTAGCTATTAACATGTTTTTGGTGTTATATTTGGCTAAGGCGGTGAGAGCTTTTTGGAGGCCTGTTCTTGTGTGATCCAGGAAGACTAGGTCATCGGCATACTGCATTAAATTGATTTTTTTGTCCCCGTGTTTTGGGGTGGCAAGAGAAGCCCCCTGTAGTGCCGGGCCCAGGTCGGCAGTGTACAGGTTGAATAATAACGGAGCCAGAACACAGCCCTGCTGTAATCCCCGATCAGTAGGAATTTTTTTTGGAGCTGACTCCGTGGAGAGTTTTATCCTTACCCAAGTTCTCGAGTACAAAGATGTTATAGCGCGCAGTAGGCTCGGACAGATGTTCCAACTCGCCAATTTCCTCCAGAGGATGTTTCTTTGAATCCCATCGAAGGCTGCCGAGTAATCGATAAAGCATGCAAATACTGGGGGAGAACGGCAGGAAACTGCTTGTTGTGCTAGATATGACAGGACTGTGATGTTGTCGACAGTGGAGGCCCCAGGTCTGAACCTGGTCTGGTAAAAAGGCAGCAAGCCTTATGCGTCTACCCAGTTTGCTAGTTCCTGCCGGATGGTGCTTGCATATGCCTTCCCCTCGATGTCTAGCAAGGCGATCATCCAATAATTCCTGTGATCGGTGTTTGCACCTTTCTTAAAGATCGGTTGTAGCAGTGAGCCCCTCCAGGAGTCTGGGACCTCTTCTAAAAGCCTGCATTCTGCGTAAAGCATGGCAAGATTTGCGGACCAGAAGTTGATGTCTTCCCTAAAAAGGGAGCTGGGCAGCCCATTGGGGCCTGGTGCGCCATTTTTCCGGATCCTTTTTATGACTGTACAGACAACCACCACGCTTGGAGTTGTAAGTTCTGCTGAGAGTCTGGGGTAATTATTCCTGGCTGTTTCTGGGTTGCTGTGCATGTGTTGGTTCTTCACCGGTATGGATTTCTGGTTGCTGATATATATAGACTTCACATGTGCTTCCTAGGTCCCAGCCGGTATCGGGTTCCCTCTGTTTGAGGTTCCGTGGATTAAGTTGTTTAAATAACCCCCAAATTGTTGGGCCTTGTTTGGTGCAAGCAGGTCAAAAATTGCAATCCATTTCCTCTCAGTCGCTTCACATTTTAGATTCCAGACAAGATGATTGCAGCTGCTTCTTGGAGGATTCAGTTCCTTTTTTATAGTGGGCTCTCTGGGTTCTTTTTAGTTGCTACGCACTTTGTTTAATCTTTGGCCAGTTCTGGAGCAAGATGTTCCCATTCCCCTAAAATGTCCGACGCGGTAGGCGCCCATCCGATCCATATGGATTTCCAAGAGGCAAATTTCTTGATGGTGGTAGTCACCAATTTAATTCTCCTCGTGAGTCTGAACTGTTCCTCCCCGCTAGAGTGGCCGAGATGGCTGAGAATGTGTTGGTTGTCCGCTGAGGTCTTTATACTCAGCACAAGAGCTGCATGGTCGCTTTCGCCCCGAGGGAGCACATCTCAACTTAACATAAGCTTCCCTAGTCACTGGCTCAGTAGGATGTAATCAATGGTTGTCTGGTTATTAGAAGTTGGTGGGTGGACTGTGCCTGGCATGGATAGTGTGGATAGAAAGTTTGCGGATTCTAGATTGTACGTCTGCAGGAGGGTGTTGAACCTCCCGGTGTTCCCAGTTGTGCTACTGTCGGCATTGCGTCCCTCCAGGTGATGCATATTTACTTCCCCGAGGATGATAATTTCCAGGGATAAATGTTGTATTATCAAATTTTTGATCTGCTTAATCAGTCCGATGAGCTTGTTGTTTGTTCCTAGGCCATGGGGGTTGTAGTATACATTGATCAGTAGGATTGATAATGGTCCTTCAGCGCACTTGAGTCCTTTCAAAATCCCAGCAAGGACCATATCGGAGGTGTCATTATTTCCGTAAAGCTCAGCTTCAAGGAGTGTTTTATGTATAAGGAGATTCCCCAGGAAGGTTTCCCAAATTGACTGGTTTTAATTGCAGGTTTATTGAATTCTGCATAGCGTGAGAGGGGGTTGCTTGTGGTTGCCCAGGTTTCTTAGACACATATAAGGTCCGCCCCTTCGAAGAGCATAATCGCTGTTGTGCTTTGCATGCCTGCCGCATTCCAGGTAAGGATGTTTAGTGTTCGGATGCTTTCGGCCGTGTTCTTGTACCGGAGGAAATCCCTACTAGGGTTGAGGTTGTATCTTGTCATCCAAGGTGGAGGCAACCCAGCCCCAGTATGCTGAGTTGTGACTGGATGGGCCATCACTGGCGGGTTGGGAGGGAAAAGCTGGGTTTAGCCTCACTTACACCTGAATAGTCTGTGTCCTGTCTCCACACAAATGAATGTATACCCACATGTAGTTAGTCTGGAGCCAGGGTAAGGAAGGCAGGGCATCTGTGCACTTCAAAGGCATGCCTCTAGAAGTTTCTTTCCACTTCAAAGGCACAACTGTGTATAAAAGAAGGACCTCAGACACCACTGCAGTACACTTCTGGACCTCTGGATACTCTGCCAGGAAGAAGGACTGCTGTACTGCTACAAGGACTGCCACTCTGCTGGACTGCTGCTCTGAAGGAACTGCTGCCCTGCTGTGCTGACCTGTTGCCTGCGGCCTCTTGCCTGGGGAAGAAGAACTGGACTCCTGAACCCATCTTGAACCCAGGACCCCATAGTGACTCAAAGGGCTAGCCGGCTCTCCTCCTGATCTGAGCCTCAGGGACATAAAAGGCTCCCCAACAGCCCCTGGACCCATTTTCAGTGATTTCCTGAACCCAAGTGGTGCCCATTAGGCCCTGGACCATTGATGTCTTAAAATTAAGCTTTTGGGCTCTTCACAACTGTAACCGCCCTGCTCGCACCAGAACTGCACCCCACGAAAATCAGTGCGAGCTGCCAATAGCCCGTCTCCTCAGCAGCATTGACAGTCAAGTCAAGTCAAGTCAAAAAGTGCTTTATTTGGCAGCCGAGAGGCATAAAAGCAAACAGTTTAAAAAAAACACATTTCATTGAGATACATGTTATACATAAAACATAGGTCACATAAAAGTATTAAAAGTATCTATACAGAGCAATTAAAAGGCATCCGGCGTTACTGTTTCATCGGTCACATATAAGCCTACAAAGAGTACATCATATAAAGAGCAACAGTGCTAGGCATTAGGCCAGAGGCTATAGGCATTATCTCATAGAGTGCACATTATTATAATTTGGGAAAGCATGTTTGCACTGACTGATGAAACAAGGTGGCTACCGTAGCGGCAACTTTTTCCTATATCTAATGGCCCCTATTAGAAAACTTACCACCCCGGGGAGTCGCGCGCACCGCGACCCAAGATGGCCGCCTGGCCTCGGAGCTCCGCGCCGCTACGGACACCGCGGTTGTCATTAAGGCGGTAATTTTGCCGTTTCCTGCATAATGGGGGCATTTCCTTGAATCGGATTTCCTCCTCCACATGAGGCTACCTTCATTGTCTGCCGTGCCTTAGGAATAAGACATATTTTCTTCAGGTTACTTTCTCTGTTTTTTTTAGCGGCCGCCATTTTGAATTTTCTTTTTTTTTTCATTTTTCTATATTCTCCTCACATTTTTTGTCATAAGGCTCCTGGGACTATCAAATTTTACTCTTTTTTGCCTATTAGATAGCAACATTCTTGGCTAACGCTTATATCTTGTTGGAAGACCCACATACTTAATACAATTTTGTTCTTGTGTGGAGTACTCTTATTGAATTATAGTTGCGCTATTGGACAAGCCTGCTCTCTTGACTCCTGGCTACTCCTCTCATGGGTAGAGGCAAAAAGCTATTGCACTCCTCCAAAAATTCTAAATCCAGCGAGTCATTGTCGTGCCCTGTTTACTCTGCGCTCTCCTATAATTCCTCTCAGCCTTCTGAGAACCTATCACAAACGGCGCAGTCTCGCCCTACAGTCGTGTCGATTATGGCGTCCAAATCACAACCGCCCTCGACCACCGTCAAGAGAATCAAACATGATCCTCCTTCTCCTCCAAAATCTGTTTCTCCGGTCTCTCTGGAAATGGTCCTGGAGGAAATTCGCGCTTTAAGACCATTTGTTGAAGAAACAAATTCTCGTCTCCAGATTTTAAACGACAAATGGTCATCCATGGATTCCCGCCTTTTGGTGGTGGAACAACAAATTAGCGATGTACAGGATGCATCCTCCAGAATTTCTTCATTGGAGAGGGAGGTCCTGCAACTAAGGAAATCGGCTGACAACCTTGAAAATAGAAATCGCCGCAATAACCTTCGCCTGTATGGTCTTCCTGAAGGCCTTGAGGGGGAAGATCCGGTTACTTTCTTCACCGCACTTCTCCCACAGCTCTTGGGTCTTCCTACTTCAACCAAATTAAATATTCAAAGAGCGCATAGACTTGGTCCACGCTTGTCTTCTTCATCTGCTCCATATAAACCTCATGGTGTAATCTTCTTGTTTCTGCAATTCACAGATCTTCTACAGGTCCTGAATGCGGCCAAATCCAAGAAGCAACTAAATTGGCAGGGCACAAAATTATTTATTTCTCAAGACGTTTCTTCAGCTACTGCCAAATGTCAAAAGGAATTTTTGGATCTTCGTCCCGCTCTTCGCTCCTTGGGGGCCCGCTATGGCTTATTTCATCCTTGTCTCTTTAAAGTTACCTTTTTGAACAAGACTTCTACATTCGAGGACCCTGCAGATCTCAGAAAATTCATTCACTCTCATTCTCCTTCTTCGATGGAGATTGCTGGTTCTCCTCCCCAAACTTGACTTTAATGATTTATCTACTATGTTTAAATTGTACTTGCTTTTGTTTTTACTGTAACAGGTTGCACTGCCTTCTTATTCCTTTTTATTTACATAACTTTTGATTGTCTTTCAGGTTTTTGGGATCCTAATTTTGTACTTATCTCATGTTCCTGTCCCATTATCTGTTTTTATTGATGTCCCGGTGTGGTTCGCTGCCCATTGTTAGGTGTGCCATCCCTGTTGTCCGTTCACGCTTCTCATCTTTTCCTTTGTGTTTCCCCGTAAAGGTACGTATTACAGTCGTCAATTGACATGTACTGTCTCTTCTTACTCATGTTTCTTTTTTCCTTTCCCTCTCTCCTCCTAAGATATTCTTATTCTATATTCTGGCTTTGCCTATAACTTTCCTTATACTCTTCCATTGTTAATTCCATTGTTTTATGTATATGGTTATGGTTTTTCATTCAGAGTTGTCACATGGAATGTAAAAGGTTTCATTAATCCTATAAAGAGGCAGAGAATTCTTTCACATTTAGCCTCTTACAATCCTGATTTAGTTTTGCTACAAGAATCTCATCTATCAGATACTGAGGCCCTTAAGCTTAAGCGTAACTGGGTCGGTTCTGTTTTCGTTTCTCCTTCAAATACAAAGAAGAACGGTGTTATTATTTTAGTTCATAAAAAATTGCAATGTTCTGTTATTTAACAAGAAATTGATGCTGAAGGTAGATGGATTTTAGTTAAGTTACTTATTAATAATATTTCTCTAACTGTTTTTAATGTTTATGGTCCGACCCAACCAGATTTTACTTTCTGGCCTGCTATTACTAATAAATGTATGCAATATAAAGATGAATTCTTTATCCTTGGAGGCGATTGTAACCAGGTTATGGACCCTTTTATTGATCGCAAATCACATGTACGCTTCATTCCACATAAATCTCACAAATAGTTTCATAGCACAATTACACAGACTCATCTTGTAGATGCTTGGAGACTCTGTCACCCTGATCAATCAGAATTTTCCTTTTTCTCTCCTCCACATGGTTCCCTATCCCGATTAGATTATATTTTCCTATCTAAATCTTTAGCTCAAAATCTCATTTCCTCTTTGATCGAACCCATTTTAATTTCAGACCATGCTCCGGTGATTGTTGATTTTGATTTGCTCCGTTGCCAGCCCAGATCTTCTAGATGGCGATTTAATAATTTTCTTTTACAGGATCCGGTATTCTCATCTTCTTTCACTTCCTTTGTGGAAGAATTCTTTTCTTTGAACGATGATCCTTCCATTTCTCCTGCTTTACAATGGGATACCTTTAAAGCTACTGCCTGTGGTTTTATTATTGATTTTGTGGCTAAGAAAAAGAAACGTAATCTCACTCAGCATAAGGCTTTATTAACCAATATTAAGCACCTAGAACATCAATTTTATACTTCCTCATCTAACTCTATTTTACAGGAACTTGTTCGTGCTAAATTAGATTTTAATAAGATATCTACTGATAACGCTTCATCTATTCTTCGCAGTAGTGCCCGATATTATGGGGGTCGTAATAAGGTTGGGTCACTTCTAGCTAATTATCTCAAATCTAGGAAGGAGAGACAACTGATAGATTCTATTCAATCAGCTGATGGGAAGCATCTTTTAAAGAACAAGAAATCCTAGATGAATTTACAACTTTTTATAATAACTTATACACCTCAGAAACTCCTACATCAAATTCTCTTATTGACTCTTATTTAAGTACTATTCCTTCTCCTATCTCCACTGACCTTGACTTTAATTCCCTGGATTAAGACGTTTCACTTCAAGAAATTGCTAACTCTCTTAACTCATTAAAGAAGAATAAATCCTCTGGCCCGGATGGTTTTTCAGTAGAATTTTATTTACATTTTTCACACTGTTTACTGCCCAAAATCTTTAATCTCTTTCAATACTTTTGTTCTACTGGAAAGGCGTGTGGCACTTTTTTAGAAGCCTCTATTTGTCTCATTCATAAAGATGGTAAGGATCCCAAATTTTGTAAAAACTATCGCCCTATCTCCCTGATATATGTGGACTATAAAATATTTGCTAAGCTATTGGCGATGCGTCTTGAATCATTATTACCCAATTTAATTGGTCCAGAACAATGTGGTTTTGTCAAGGGCAGATTAAGTTCTGACAATTCTCGGTTATTCTTTAATGTTCTAAATAAAGCATCTACTTTATCCGATTCTTTGGCTGCGATATCTATTGATGCAGAAAAAGCTTTTGATAGAGTGGTATGGTCTTTTTTATTCAAATCTCTTCGTTGGCATGGTTTTGGCTCTAAATTCATTTCCCTAGTTTCTTTACTCTATACGGCACAGACTGCCTCCACTATAGTCATCGGTCTAGTTTCAAATCGTTTCTCACTTCATCGGGGTGTTAGACAGGGTTGCCCTCTATCTCTTCTCCTTTTTATTCTTTCCCTTGAACCCTTTCTGGCTCGCATTCGCAATAATACCTCTATCTCTGGTTTCTCATATGGAGAACAACACCTGAAGCTCTCTGCTTACGCGGATGACATTTTACTCTTTATTTCAAATCCAGAAATTTCTATTCCCCCATTGTTACAAGAAATTTCAGATTTGTTGGCAGTATCTGGTTATAAAATTAATTCGGATAAAACAAAGATTCTCCCTATAACTAAATTTTGTTCCAAACCTCATTTTGAACCAACTGGATTCCATTGGAATAGTTCAAAACTTAAATATTTAGGGTTATGGTTTACTAATTCTTTCTCGGAGTCGATTAAAATTGATATGAAGGAAGTTCTCGAACAGATCTCCAAACTTCTTTCCTCCTGGAACCCTTTGTTTCTTTCTTGGTGGGGATGTCTAGACTCTATTAAGATGATGATTACTCCTATTATGTTATATATTCTTTCAATGATTCCGGTTCATATTCCTTCTTTTTATTTAAAAAAACTCGACTCTCTTCTATCCAAATTTTTATGGAACAATAAAAAATTCAGAATTTCTTTATCTCATCTTAGACAATCAAAACCTTGGGGTGGGGTCAATTTTCCAAATTTTAGATTTTATCATAAGGCATTTTGTCTTAGACAAGCTTCTTACTGGCTTCAAACAAATACTTCCTCTTTTACCCCTTTATGGGTAAGTATCGAGCGCCGCCTTTGTTCCCCTTTTTCTTTCCTGGAGGTTTTCGCTTTTACGGCCAAAACTAATCTTACTTCTCTTCCATTATTCAAACACACCTGCTCATTACTGAGACCTTATTGTCAACCAAAGAATATCTCTAGAAATACATTTTTACGCTCTCCTATTTGGAATAACCGTTTTCTTACCATTAATAATAGATCTTTATTTTGGGGTTCCTGGAGATCTAGAGGTATCGTCTGGATTCAGGATATCTTTGATGGTACTTCCCCTTCTTCTTTTCCCCAATTTCAAACCAACTTCAAATGTCCTCGTTCGTACCTACACAAGTTCTCATTACTTATGGAAGCTATTTTGGAAGCTTTTTACTCCCTTCCTTCTGAGACTTCCCTATCTATTCAAGACCCACTTCTTAAAATTCTATCTATGTCCCCAAAGGCCTCCCTTATTTACAAATATCTCAACTCTACTACTTCAGAATGTTCTAAGACTAATATGGAACTTGCCTGGGAGACTGATTCCGGTTGTGAATGGAGCACTGACTTTTGGAGCAAAATATGGTCTTGATCGTTGAAAATATCTAGATCTGCCTCCACTACTCAATCTATGTTTTTTCTCTATCACAGACTTTACTTTACTCCCATTTCCATTGCCAATTTTACACACTCTAATAACAAATCTTGCTAGTCCTGTGACCATCCCTTAGCTGACCTTTACCACCTTCTGTTTTCATGCCCTCTCGTAGCTTCCTTTTGGTCACAAATTTGGACTCGGGTTTTAAACATTTTTAATCTAAACATTCCCTTTTCAAATACCCTCTTGTTCATGGGTAGTCTATCAGAATCACTTGATTTATCACCTCATGAACGTGGGCTGTTTGATCTTATGTTAGCTTTAGCTTTTCAACAAATCACACTTAATTGGAAATGCTCAAATAAACTCACAGTCAAATCCTGGTGGAATACTGTATGCCATTATCATAGATTGGACATTGCTTTTGCCTCCTGTTGTAACCCTCAGAGAAATAGAGATCTATTTTGGTTACCCCTGACTGTTTATTTAAATAACATCTCTATCTCTCAGACCTCTCATACCCGGTCAGAAAATGTTCAACCTCCATGAGTTCTTCTTTTATTTCTTTGCCTTCTTTCTTCTGTTTTTATTACCCTTCATATTGTGAATGTTTATGGAAAATAGGTTAACTGTATTTATTCTAACGAGTATTTATTGCCAGTTTTATCTTTAATTGTAATGCTTAACCTGTATCTTCCCCTTCCTTTCCTTCCCCCTCTTCCTTTCCCTTGTATTTCCTAAAATTGAAAACAGCTTTCTGCTATGTATTTGGCATGTTCTTGATCACATATGTTTATTATTATATATTGATTATTTTGCCCTATGTTATATGATGAAGTTATTTCAATAAAGCTTCTAAAACTTAAAAAGAAAAAACCAACTTGCCACCCCAAAGCAGACCATGAAATGAAATGAAAGATGCATTTGTAGAGCGCATGGCTACCCGAAGGCATCCCAGCACTGGTAGCAGCAGATAGTAAGGAAATCAGCGAGGCTAAGGGAATAGCCAAGTCTTTAACAGTTTGCGGAAGGCCAAATGATTAGGTTCCTTTCGTAGGTAGAGTGGAAGGGAGTTCCAGAGTCTGGCCTCATTATATGAGAATAGCCGGCCCCCACTTCTGGCTTTCTTAATCTTGGGGATAGTAACCAAATTCAAGTCATCTGAAAGAAGACGTCTGTTAGCCCGATAGGGCTGGATGGTGGTGTGGTTAATGGCAGCGGCCTTTCCGGCTAATGACTTGTGAACGATGCATAGCGCCTTAAAGTTAACTCTCTCCCTGATGGGAAGCCAGTGGAGGGAATTCAAAGCAGGTTTGGCCGATAGGTGTTTAGGAGTACCCAGAAGAAGTCTGGCTGCCCAATTTTGTATAGTCTGGAGTTTGGTGAGGGTCGCAATTGGAGCACCCAAATAAAGGGCATTCCCGTAGTCCAGCCGTGACAGGATAAGGGCCTGAACCATGGTTTTTCTTGCCTGTAATGGGAGAAGAGGGAGGACTTTTCGAAGCATTTTCAGGATGCCATAGCACGTAGCCGTCGTATTACGTACCTGTGTCTTAAATCTTAAAAGTGAAGTCTTGGTCTAACCAGACACCCAGGCTTTTTAACTGAGTCTTAGGGGTAGGGACGGGGCCCAAAGTAGTCGGCCATATTGTGTTTAGGTCAAGGGGGCCGATTCCCCCGGATCATTATCTCGCTTTTTTCCCCATTCAATTTCAGGAAGGAGTCATTCATCCAATTGGCAATTTCTTCCAGGCAAGGGTGAAGACTAGGAGGGGAATTATCAGCTTGATTAAGCCCCACCACAAGTTGCGTGTCATCTGCGTAGGTCACTATGTGTACACCAAAAGGTAATACCGACTCCGCTAACGAGCTCATGTAAACGTTAAACAAGGTGGGGCTCAGGGATGACCCCTGAGGAACTCCACAACATAGGGGCATCTGTGTAGAGGTTCCCTCATCGTCAAAGACCTGAAAGGATCTATTACTCAGAAAGGACTGTAGCCATGCCAGAGTGACTCCGGTTACTCCCAATTTTCTGAGTCTATGAACCAGGATATGATGGTTAACCGTGTCGAAGGCTGCGCTGAGGTCCAAAAGCATGATCACCGCGGTGCCTCCGGAGTCCACGATTTGTTTTGACTCTTCCATGACTGATAGCAGGGCCGTTTCAGTTCCCTGGCGAGGTCGAAAACCCGTCTGAGACAGGTGGAGGAGTTTGTGTGTCTCTAAGAAAGTAGACACCACTGAGTTGATATGTTTTTTGGCAATTTTGCTAATCCCGGGGAGAAGTGATATGGGACGGTAATTTCCCAGGACCGATGGATCAAGGCTAGGTTTTTTTAGAAGTGCCTTCACCATTGCTTCCTTCCATAGAGGAGGGACCACTCCCGAGGAAAATTAAGCGTTAATCAACTCTAAAATGACGGGGGAAACAACTCCCGCCACCTGTCTAAGTGTCTTTAGAGGTGCTGGGTCTTTGGGCGAGCCACTTTTTACCTGAGTCAAGATGCTATCAAGTACTGGCCTATCCATCAGCGGAATAGTTTCCAGGAGAGGTTGGTTACTGTGAGTATTTAAGTTCAGTGTGCAGCCCTTGGTCGGGGGAAAGGAAGTGAAGATGGTTTTAATTTTGTTGAGGAAGAACTCAGCTAAATCGTTACAGCGGGAACCTGAGGTATCAGGAGTTACTGAAGGAGGGGGAACTCTAAGAAGAGTTTTGGCAATACGAAAGATCTCACGGGCGGAATTGGCCGCTGTTAAGATTTTGCCTTCGTAGTAGGCTGCCTGAGCTAATTTAATTTCAGTTTTGTATAATTTGATTGCTTCTCTGTATTTCAACTTCTTGTCGCTAGAGAAGTCTTTCCTCCAAGAGCTCTCGAGCTTCATACAAATCTGTTTTAAATCCCGAAGTTTTGAAGAGAACCATCCCATTCTATTACTTCCTGTTTTAGTATGAATCAATTTTTCGGGAAGAATCAAATCTAGGGAATCTTGAACCAATTTATTACAATTTTCATTGGCAATAACTACGTCAGTGGTTGGCACTGGCCTAGTTTTCTCTAGCTCTATGGTCCATTGTTCTGTCGGTAATTTGATCCAGGGATGTGAGCTGGTACGGGTTGATTTCGTGTGAGACACTATGGGTGACGGGGACCAAAAAAGTGGAATAAGAAAGTGGTCAGACCATGGTACAGGGCTGGGTTTCCCTCCCACTAACTCCTCCAAGTTTGAAAAGATGGGGTCTAGTAGGTGCCCTTGATATGGGTGGGATCGGTAACTTTTTGTTGGAACTGATAGGCCGCAAGGTCCTTTGTGATCTCAGTTGCGGCCATCTGCAAAGGATCATCAAAATGGAGATTAAAATCTCCCAATAAAGTGAAGTTGGCCGAGGTACTGCAAAGTTAGCTGCCAGGTCAGGCAAGGAATTGCAGAATTGCGCTGGGGGACCAGGGGGCCGGTATATTAAGATACCCGAGATGGAGAGCACTGGAGAGAATCCTATGGAGAAGGCAGCGTTCTCGCAATCTGGTATTGAGCTCCCTGACATACGACAGGTTAAATCATTTTTCTAGATAATAGCAATCCCGCCACCTTTACCTGTGGGCCGACCGAGCCGCTGGATAGAATAGCCGGGAGGAAGCGCCTGGACAAGGTCAGGGTCAGAACTAGAACTAAGCCAAGTTTCCGTCAGAAACAGAACCTCTGGCCCTTCTTCTTCCAGGAGGATTGACATTTCTGCCGTATGCTTGGGCAGTGACCTTCAGTTTAGCAGGAGAGGGAGAGGATAACATTTGAAGATAGAACAGAGCCGGCCTGACTTGAACAAATTGACGATCTCTAAGTAATGGTAAAATATGTTTTCTGCGCAAAGAATCATAGTAGGCGCAGAAAAACATAAAATGGAGAGTATCCTGCTCTGAAAAATTATCGCAGGGGCAGGGTTTTAGTGAGCCAGGTTTTGAGTAACCTTGGGGAAATGCCAAAAGCCAGGGAACCAGGTTCAAACGAAATCTGGTCAGAACAAAACGATGATATGCTTTGTTAACATAGGATAGATATGGCTGCATCTGTGGTCCCAAGCTCAATATGGCAAACCTTCTCACCGTAGGCTTGGCTAATTCCATCTCCTCCCTAAGCCCCTGCCGCTTGTCCAAAAACTGCTGTTTGAAATCTCTGATAGCGGTCTTGCCCAGGGACCCAGGGCTCAGGAACAAGTCAGGACGGCCGAGCCATCTAGTCTGTTCCATTATGTATTTCAACCAGGGAATGTGTAATGCCCCCTCCAATGCAATGCAGTCAGTAATTATAAGTTGGTTTAAGTTGGGGGTCGGACTTGCCCAGATTCTAAGCCAGTGCAACAGCGGGGTGACCACGATCTGATCAGAAATGTAACCCACCCCCAATTCCTCATGTTAATTAAAAACAGGGGTTGCAGTGGGGACCGCAAGCAGCTTACGCATAAAATTATTCTCTGCCCCCTGGATTCCCTTCACATCCTTGTAACCCCAAATGTCACACCCATACGTGGCCATTGGGATACATTTTGCGTTATAGGCCTTCAATATTGCGGGAAGGGGCTTTGACCCCAATCTTGTAGCAAAATCCAAGGTGGCCCCTGCTGCTCTGGCTAAGATATTCTTTGTAAGTAATCGTTGCGTGCACCAAGATCCTTGTTCGTCGAAAAGTACCCCTAAGGATGGAAACGTGGACACTTTGGTTAGTTCGGCCCCCTTGCAATTAAACTTGGCCTTAGCCGCCTTTCGGGGACCTATGGTCATAGTGTGTGATTTCTTAAAATTTGTGGTTAGGTCTAATGAGTCATAAAAGCTATAAAACAATTTAAAAGTCGTTGAAGGCCCATTGAGGTTCTGGCCAATAGAACCGCGTCGTCGGCATACAGGAGTGCTGGGATCATCTTGGAGCTAGCTCTGGGTATGTCTTTGCAACTGGATGTTAGGGAGTCTCCCAGTTTGCTAATGTATAGCGTGAACAGCAAAAGGGCCAAGATGCACCCCTGCCGGACACCCCTTCTTACTTCCCAGGAGTCTGTCAGACTGCCATCTGCGTTGTACCTTACAGCTGCCGTGGTATTTTCATGGGCAATGTGCAAGAAAGAGACCAGTTCCACATCTAACCCCAAGTCACGTAAGACCAACCACAGCTTAGACCTATTAACATAGTCAAAAACTGAGGTTAGGTCCATGAAGGCCAGATGTAAAACTCCCCTCTTGGAGATGGTATACTTCCCAATGACTAAATGCAGGTTGAGGCATTGGTCCAGAGTCTCTTTCCCCTGCCTGAAGCCATATTGCAGATCAGAAATAATGTTAACATGATCAAGCCAAACTGTTAGGCGATCCAATATTACTTTCCCCAAAATGTTATCCGCTGAATCTAAGAGGGAAATCAGTCTATAGCATGCGGGGTCATCCCGGGTGCCCTTTTTAAAAATGGGGATGTTAACCGCCTTTGCCCATGATGAGGGAAAGCCACAGGAGCAGGCTGCATTAAAAACATGAGGTAAAATCTTGGCCCAGGCTTTGGGATCGGCCTTGTAAAGATCCGCTGGTACCCCATCTGGGCCAGGGGCCTTTCCTCCAGATATTGAAGTAATAGCTTTATAAACCTCATCTATGCTGAAGTGGAGGGGGATGCTTGCTGGGCCGGGAGCTATTTCTCCCACGGGGTCTTCTAGATTTACGTCACTATAGATGTTACCAAAATGCTGGACCCAGAGCTCAGCAGGTATCGTACAGTCTCTGCTAGAGTTTGGCGTATCAGAAAAAAGAGGACTGTTGATCAGCGACCAGAATCTGACGCTGTCAGCCAGGACACTAGCTTGGCTGAGCGCTTCCCAAGCCTGCTCCCTTATCTGCTTCTTCCTTTCCTGAACTGCAAGTTTATAGGCCTTCCTGCGGCTCCTGAATAATATTGAGTCCCTTGGGTTTTGCTTAAGGGCCTGCATTAGCTCCTTATGGGCAGCCGAACAAGTATTGTCAAACCACCTTTTAGGTTTTGGGCATCTAGCTCTAGTTTTGGAGGTTAAGTCGGATGCTACCTGCTTAGTAATTTTGTCAAAGGCCTCTAGAATAGCTCTATCGTGTGGGACAGGATCCATACAAACTTGGAACTCCGGGGCGCAGGTGGAATACAGATTATCTAAAAAACTCTCCGGAGTGATCCTTTTCCACTTCAGTCTCCACGCTTGGTGTTTGGTACTAATGTTAGCATTAGAGATTTGACTTGCCAGCCCCCCTTTTATGGCGGCCGAGAGGGAGAGATCCAGTATTAGAGGATTATGATCGCTGTGGCAGTTCCAAGTAAAGCGTACATTTTTTACAGCTGTCAATAATAATGTAGATGCATTGACAGTCCATGGAGGACCTTTAATAGGAATCTCCAGCCCGCCCATCTGTGATGCCTGGCCTGCTTTTTGCACCAGACCTCCTGCTGCCTGCGATACTCTCCTTGCCAATCGTGACCCTCTGCAGCTTGAACAGGACTCTTGACACAAAACTTGAGAAGGTAAAACTTCAGCGGGACTAATCTAGGACTGCGTCCGACACATGCTCCATCACAGTCGGTCTGAACATTTGACATTGACCCAGTCCAGTGTGACCAGATAGCTTCAGTTGGCGCTTTATGCATTTAGGCAGTATATTGTAGTTTATTCTAAACAAATCAATAAGTCCGGTTCTACTGATTCCATTTCTGTCATTTTGGTCTTGTTTTATTTATTAAATTAAGCTCTATCTTTCTAACCTTGTGTGGGATTTTTTTGTGTGCAGTGTTTTCAATGATTTAATGTTTGAAGTGTTGCACATATACTTTACACATTGCCTCTAAGTTAAGCCTGACTGCTCTGTGCTGAACTATCAGGAGGTTGAGCACAGGTTAATTTGGGCTTTGCCTGTGCCTTACCCTGACTTGGATTGTGGTTGCTGCTTGACCAGGGCTCACACCACAGTCAACCAGTAAACCAATTTCTAACAGTTATAATATTAAATGTAATGTGTAATTAATTTCATGTTATTAAACATAAATGATTATTTAATATGATAATTTGTGATGTTAAATATGTATCAATTCAGGAAGAGTGTGCTATAAATAACGTTTTTATTTACTTTAAAACAACATTTTAAAATGTTTTGACTTTGGATTATGGGTAGAGGATTTAGATAGGAGTGGGAATAGTAAATGTAAACCCTTTAGTGTCCAGCACCTTCCCCAAACGGTTTAGGTTGGAGTGGGGATAGTAAATATAACCCCTTTAGTGTCCAACACCTTCCCAAAATAGTTTTTATATGTACGACGCACTTTATTAAAACCAATGTTTTTCAAGAATTGCACCTTTACTTGCAAAGACGCTTTGGACTTCTGCATGACTACCACTGTCCCTATAAACTTGGCATGCTTGGGAAGTTTGTTAATATAATATACACTATCATTATGCGCCAAGGGATCTGAACAGCTTTACTGCAGACATTGCTGCTCAGCTTTTATTGTGGTTCTGAGGACATATACTGACCATTAATGTTTTGTGGTATTAGTTTTTTTAACAAATTTTATTCTTCGACTAGCTATGCAAATATGTTACTCCTCTTCGTTTATGTTTATTTAAGTGTCAGCTCAGATATGAGTTTTTTTATCGATTTGAACAATTGCTCTTTACTCAATTTTATATATATACGTATTTATTTGGAGTTCTATTTGATATATTTGATTTATTCTGAATGTAATTGTTCCAATTTTAAATTATTGGCAACCATTACTTGATGAATGGCTTTGAATGTAGTGGGAATAGTAAATGCAACCCTTTTAGTGTCCAACACCTTCTCCAAAATGGTTTAGATTCGACTGGGAATAGTAAATGTAACCCCTTAAGTGCCCAGCACCTCCTCCAAAATGGTTTATACTCTAGTGGGCATAGTAAATGTGACCCCTTAAGTGTCTAACACCTTCCCCGAAAGGATTTAGATTGGATTGGGAATAATAAACATAATCCCTTTAGTGTCCAACACCTCTCCCAAAATTGTTTTTAAGTAGGTGGGAATAGTATATGTGACCTCTTTACCTTTGCTAAAATGGTTTTGTATGAAGTCGGTATTGTTAATGTAACTTATTTAGTGTGCAAGAGATTCCACTAATAGTTTACTTAGGTGTTGTTTTTGCAATTTTCACATACAAAATTAATATATAGATATTTTATTATAATAAAGGTACTTAACACAGTTTGACATTTTTATTTATATTATTTCATAATTATTTAGCTTACATGTATACATTTTTTATGACTTGTATATTTTTACAAATAAAAAATTCACAGTGATATTTGAACAATATTTTTACACATTTCTCCATTAAATAAAACATGTAAAATATATTTAAACAATCTTGTATAATTCTACATTTTTTTGTATTTTTTGCTATTGCGGTACTTTTTAACATTAATACAGTTGTTTCACATAACTTCTTTTAAACAATTTTTACATAACTTTATAATATATATAAAGTATATTTTAAATAATACCATATTTTACACATTTTTCTCATATTTTTATATCACTTTTTGCCATGTTTTACATTAAAAACACATTTTCAACTAAAGCCCATTGTTCTCTATAGGGAGATAGTTTTTTTTTTTAGTTTCACTTAGCAGCCATTTCTTTTTACTGCTAACTTAAGTTTTGTAGTCTGTAGTCTATATGTTTCATTTTTGGTTCATTTTCCTGGAAGTAGGTCTCAGGAAGGTGTTGCTGTTCATCGGAGCTGGTAAGGCCCCTTTCTAAGGTTTGTTTCTAGGGCTTTGAGGATGGGGGGGAGTAGGGCGTATTAGTGAATCACAGTTATAGTGTTGTTTTTTGTTTTTTAGAAGAATTATTTGTAGTTTTTGTAGTTTTGTTCTCTAGTGTTTTGTTTAGGTTTAGGTAGATTTTGTTAGTAATGTATTGTCATTTTATGTAATATTATGCTATGCTATGTGTTTTGTATTGCTTAATTGTGATGCATATATTAAGTTTGGTGATACTATTTTTGTTGCTGGATATTGTATCTTATTTTACAGTTTTATGAATCAGAAGGTTTTGTATGGGCATTTGAATTTCTGCGTGTTTCTTTTAAGGGAACTCAGATTTGGTTTTTACTAAACCAATTTATTTTTATTTCCTTTCTTTTTTCAGGTTTGCAGGAGGGTTTCTTTTTTAAACCATTTTTATTTTTGCTTTGATGGATCGCTATTGGATGTGTTCATTTTCGCATTTTTTGCAGCTTTTTGGAAATTATTTTTCCATTTGTGGTCAATTATATTTTTGAGTACATGGATACGGAGGAGAATCTGCAGCTACAGAATAGTAAGTTATATCTAAGTTATTTTTTGTGGGTAGTAAATGTTATATTTTATGATTGATAGTGTGACTTTTATGTGCTTGATAGTTGTTAAATAACATTTTATGTGTTGTAATTGAAAGTCAGCATTGGGGGTTCTGACAGTGTGCACACCACGCCCGTTTCCCCCACCTATCCGCTGAAAGCGGTGCGGAATGAGGTAAGTAGCATGTAGATAGTTGATTTGCACTATCCGCAATCTGAAGAAATAGCCAACTCCCGCGGGGCAATACAAGCATCTCCCCAGTCCTCATCATCCAGTTCCCTCACTCAGCCCTCTCATCTACACCGTAACTGTAGCTCTTGAAAAGACATCTGGAGCCCCCGTTTATTCCTCAGTCTTATTTACAATTTCAGTTGTATATTTTTTAGCTGATCTATAAAAATAATATATTTAATATTTATTTAAAAACAGTTTAGTTATGCTGGTTTGGATTAGCCTTTTGATTTACTGGGTGTTGTCTAGGAAATTAGTTATTTTATAATGAGGTTTTGGCTATTGATTCTAAGAAGTGTACTCCTTTGTTGTTAATAAAGAATTTTACTTTATATTGTAGCATGTCGTACATTCTATTGGTTTGTTTGCTAACTTTAGGTTTAATTTGGTTTACTGATTGTTTCATTCATAGTTGTTGGCAGCTTTTTTCGTTTGGTAGTGCCTCTATAAATTTATAGAGTGTAGTTTGGAACGCATTGTGCCATTCTTCTACTGGTCTGTTGGTTTTGGCTTCTTGAGCCATGGTGCTGTCGTAGAGATTCTACCATGGTATTTGGAATTTGGGTGGTGTCTGTGTCTAGAGCAGTGCAGTCTGCCAACCCAACTGTCTTCAAAATAATCCATTGGGGGACTTAGTTTCTGTTTGTTTTGATGGTAGAAAGTACTTTGTATAAGTAAGTTGTAGTAGTTAGCTACCTCTGTGACAGGGAAATAGGCTAGTGCAATCATTTTTTTTATTTCAAAGGCAAATTGGCTGTATGTTGCATATCCTACAATTAGTGCAGATTGTTGGAGGTGTTTTCAAATGCTTTGGTTAAAATGGCAGTAACAGCCTTGTATGGTCCTGTGTGGGTAAAGGTTTAAAATATTTAAGTAAGTTAAAGTAAGTTATTCCCATAATAATAACAAACATGTGGTCTGATATTCCTTGAGTAGAATAGTGATCATTCATTTATTTTATGCAGTTGAAAACAAATGAAAGCTTCTATTTAATTGTGAGGCAGCAGAGAGCTTCAGGACTTTCACCGTTTCTTGCAGTAGAGCATACTCTGATGCCAGCCAAGGGCCAAGGACCTGGGGAAGCACCTCTTAGGGACTAGGGACTCTCTCCAGCAGAGGCCAGCAGGGCTTAGGCAGGTCCAGTTGCAGGTCCAGGCAGGTCCAGATTCAGCAGCGCAGCTGGACAGTTGCAGGGAGGCCTCTAAAGCTTGTGTCCCTGTGGATCACACAAGAGGTCAGCCAACTGACCCTTGGAGTCACTCTGGGTTAGCCTGTGAAACAGTTCCAGTTTTCCATCTCAGACTACAAGGCAGTCCTCAGAAGCATAGCAGTTTCCTGGCAGCAGGGTGGTCCTTGTTCTGTAACTTCCACATATCAGTCAGATGAATAACTTAGAGGTCCAATATGTAAACCTGGTGCCAGCCTTGGTTTGAAGGGACTCCCTGCCTACCCCCACATCTGGTTGTTCCCCTTCCCCTGGCAAGGCTGGAAACTGTCTGGGGGTGGCAAATGGCTGGGCAGACCTAATGTCAGTTTGCTTTGTGTGTGCAGGAGGCAAAGCCCTTTGAATTGAAAGTTTTGGTGGGTACAGCTCTTCCCGAGTCATCCTGCCAGGATGGCCCATTCTTTCTACACCTTAGCCTCCTATGTATTACTGCCTGGAAGCAATGCACAAACCCCAACGGCAGAGCACAAATGGTTGGGAAAAGAAAATGCCAACTTTCTAAAAGTGGCTTTTTCAGAATTTTGACATAAAATCTGGCTTTACCATTAAGGAAAATTTTAAATTACATTTCATTTAAGTGTAAACAGCCCATATCTCTCAGCTCCCAATCCAAGTTAGCACTTATTAAATGTAATGAGGTAGCTAAGTGTTAGTTAATGGGAGAGATAGTCCTAAAATCAAAAAAGAGTTTTTCACTGCCAAGACATGTAAAACCTAAATACACATGTCTAATTTTTAAATACAATGCACCCTGCCATATGGTCCTTGAGGGCCTTCCTTAGGAGTGACTTATACACATTAAAAAAGAATGTTTAGGCCTGGTAAAGGGTTTATTTTTCCAGGTTGAAATGGCAGTTTAAAACTGCACTACGGGCTGCAGTGGCAAGTCTCCGGCATGTTTAAAAGGCTACTCTAGCACAATGTCCTGCAGACCCACTAGAACCATTAATTTACAGGCTGTGGATACATTATGGACCAATTACCAGGGCCTTACAAGTATTCAATTCAATTAACATTATTCGACCTTAACCATTAAGATCATAAAAGTGTAAAAGTCATACATACAGTCAATTAATATATCTCATTTTCATAGCATAATAATCAATAATTACAGGTAAAAACAAGGTAAAAAGAGTTGGATTTAAAATACAATATTAAAAGACAAGTAAATTCATTTAGGATAAAAAAGATACATACTAAATGGTGCCGTCATCAGTTAAGGTGCAAGTTATGGGCTAATCAATCTCCGATTTACTAAGATCAGACATAAATAGGACGCAAGGGAGAAACATGCATAGGGATCAGGTAATATTTGAAGGAAAAACAGAGCAGGACGACATTGGGCAAATTTATATTTCTGAAATATTGGGCGAATAAACTTTTTGCGCTCAGTAATATAAAATTTACAAAAAAATATAAAGTGAAGATTGGACTGAGGGGAAGTACCATCACATGGGCATACTGGCAGTTCACTAATTGAGTACACTCCAGAGGGAAAGCCCAACATACAAGGGATGAGGTTTAATCTAAAACGTACTAATACATATCGGTGACGAATGTTGGTCACAGCAACCAAGTATGAATTTGGGCCCTCAGGAACTGAAGGCAGTCCCAAATATAATGCTACCATTCTTTTATTACAATTAGATGCATATCTCTTATTTTCCATGAAGATATGAAAGCAAGATTTAATTTCAGCTTTAGGGACTTTCTGGGAATTAAGAGGATCATTATATAATGCTTCTAGGCCCAAACTTACTAATGTTGCTCTTACATATATGAGCCAGGCGGCCTTGTGTGCCTGTTCACAATCAAGGCAATCCTTAATGATGTTTTGGGTTAGGCCCACCGTGTCCCTTTGCCAGATTGAAAGCCATAGTAAGACTGGCGCAAGTGATATGACATTTATTATATATGGTACATTCAATTTGTGATGCATTGTATAGCTTGAACAACTATTAGGTAGAGGTAATAGTTTTTTAAAGAAACAATCTTCTAGCCGTTGTAGTTGATTAGCATTCAATGTCCCCCAAATTCCAGCTCCATATGTTGCGGATGAAATGGCCTAAGCAGAATAAATCTTTTTAATTGGCTCTAATGGCTTACTGCCGAATTTTTTTATAAAGGAGAACATGGCCACAGTGCACTTCTCTAGGGCGTTGCATTTGTTTGATATCATATTTGCCCATGTTCCCCTATTGTTAAAAAGTACACCCAAGTATAAAAGGACTTAGTAATCTCCACTTTCCGTGCCACAATATAGAATAAGTGTTTTTTTTTTTGGTTGCTTACCCCGATCAGAATAAAGGCTTTCGACTCATTCACCTTTAGATGCAAGGAGGCCATATAAGATACATAGTTATTGATCAACTTTTGAAGCGCTATACCAGTCCTTGCAATCAAGACGGCGTCGTCAGCATAAAGTAAAATCGAAATCCGTTTATTATTTATCATGGGGACATCGGCTGCGGGTTGATCAATTGCTGCTTCAATGCCATTGGTATACATGGGAAACAGGAAGGGGGCTAGCACGCACCCCTGCCTGACACCCCTAAGAATAGGGAATAATCTAGTGCATTCACCCTGGCAACGCATGCTGTACATTGGGAATATAGTTGACGGATGAAGAATATTATATTATCATCCACCCCCATATCTTTCAAGATGATCCACAGTTTACTGTGTAAAACAGAGTCGAAAGCTGCCGAAAGGTCCATAAACCCCATATAAATGGTTCCTTCTTTAATTTGGGTGTATTTTGCTGCAATTAAATTCAGGTTTAGACACTGATCTAAAGTGCCCATCCCTTTCTTAAAACCATACTGCACCGGAATTAAAATATTTTTTCAGTCGCCCATTCTTCTAATCTGTTTAAAAGCAGACGACCCATTAGTTTTAGAGTTCCATCTAAAAGTGAAATTGGTCTATAGTTCTTAGGCAGAGACTTGTCCCTTTATTATGAATTGGCACAATGGTAGTTGTTTTCCATGATGCCGGGGGGCCCGCTATAGCAATTGCGTTAAACGCATTTGTTAAAAGCGGGACCCAGAGATCTGGACTATCAAAAAAGAAGTCGACTGGGGCCCCATCCGGGCCTGGGGCTTTAAAGCCACTGCACTGCATCAGACCACATTTCACTTCTGCCATAGAGAACACTATGGGGGTACAAACATCCATATTTAAAGCAACTTCGTTTAGCCTTTCCTCGTTTGAGGGTGTGCCAAAAATACCTGAGTAATGGTCCACCCAATCACCTTCTCCCACGTGGGCCTCTAAGGAATGGCCTGCCTCTTGGTTCAAAAAGGGAGAGTTCACTACGGCCCAAAATTTCTTCGAATCTTTTAGCAGTGCTGCACAGTGCAGATTGGCCCAGGCCTCATCTTTTAATGATTTCAACCTGAGTCGTCTACATTCCTTATAATGGGCATGGGCGGAAGCAACCAGTTCTTTATCTCTTGGTCTCCCTTTTAATACTTTATGTAGATTGCCGAGAGCTTTAGTAAAGGCCGTATCAAACCAGCGCGGGCCATAGTTTGCGGTTTCTTATTACATGAACGTAAGTTACTTTCCACTGCCTAAAGCAGTGAAACAAAAGCCTCTACAATAATCAGCGGGTCACTATTCAAATCAAGGCAGATTTTGAGTTCCTGCTGGGTGCGGCCAATTATATTAGGGACAAAAACATCCTTATCTATTTTTGCCCATTTAAGTGCAGTACCATTTCTTCTAGCTATTGTTGGCAATTGCATTCTTCTTTCAGACTGATTAAAAGGGTTATTCCAACTAATCTGGAAGGAGAGTGCAGCATGATCGCTAAAGTTTAAACCTAGTACTTCTATCTGGTTAAATAAAGGCTTTAAAATAAGTGCCGCCAACAAATAATCTAACGTAGAGCCATATATGGTATCCCCAAAAGTTTTTCCAGGGTACCCAAGGACTCATCAATAGGGTTAAGAATGACAAAATTTCACACAATCAGGACCCTATTTAATTCTTACCCATAGGGTGTATGCAAAAAATGTATTGGTACTTCGCCTTCATCATCTATCAGTCCACAAACAGGTTTTGAAATCTTTGGACAACTATATAAATTAAAATCGCCCATCCAGACTATGTTCAAAGGATGTTGATGAGTAATTATAGTCCTGTCGATAGCACCTTCTAATGATTCGATTACCCCTGCCATATTACCCTCAAAATTATTGTTATAAAAATTAATTATCATAATATCCTCTTCCCCAGGACCACTGCACACTATGATGTGAAAATAAATGGACTGTACATCAGTCTGGTAAATTCTTACACATAATCTGTTTCTAAGTAGAGTCAATAAAACCCCCTCGCTCGGCCTGACCATGATGGGATAGCTGGGGTTTGAATTGAGCGGTATCCATTGATATGAACATCCCCCACTTCTCAAGTTTCTTGCAAACATACTAAATCGTAACGGTCAATAATTTTGAGCCAATCATCGTTATTTAGCTTCGATCTAAGCCCTGCTATATTCCAGCTAAGAATTTTGACCATTCCTTTACTCAGGTCCCGGGGGCGATTAAGTGATAGAGGAATTCTCTCCTTCTGTTCGCGTCTTTGCAGTGAGTGCTGAGTTTCCCTATTCTCCTCCTGTCAATCACAAGATTCAAGCCCCTCCAGAGCCACAAATCTATTAGCCAGCGGGATTGCAGGCATCTGATTCCATCTTTCCTGAAAGACCAGGGGGGCCAGAGGTGGCTGGATATCTAATGTAGTAACCATTCTACTCTCTGTATGCTTTAACCCCTGTGGTTTATAAAAGAACCCTAATGGGACAGCATAAATCTGCGAGGACAAGGTGGGGGCAGTCGTCAGCCTGTCCAGAAGGTATTTCACAAAGTATTGTTTATTAAAATTAATAACTATACAGTCTCCCCACTTGTTTTCGGGGAATAACTCAGCCATTGCAACCTTCTGGCCATAATAATATGATTTGCAATGGAGGGGCGGTCATAAGGGTCAATAAACTTAGATAGCCAATGTAATGACTTATTCGTCAATTGCTGAGTTGTTTCTAGTTGTGCCTGATGTAATTTTGGAGTGTTTACTAATATAATTACAAATGGGGATGCGGCTGGGGGGAGGTTTAAGGTTAAGTTACAAGTAAATTAAACGTGCCAATTACATGTAGTCTAATTTTACCATGATTGAAGGAGAGAGCACAAGCACTTTAGCACTGTTTAGCATGGTTAAAGTGTGCAGAGTTCTAATCCGAACAAAAATGGATTGAGCAACAGAAGGTAAACATCTGGGTGGTGATCCTGAAAAAAGAGCCAGGTCAAACAATCCTACACTAGAATTAGCTGATTCTAATACTGGATAAAAATGGGATTTGGGATCAAAATGCGATCTTGAATTAGACTGCATTATGGTCACCGAACTGCATAAGTGAGATTTGGTAAGATGATATCTGAACTGTGGTTGGTGCCTAATGGAATGAGACAGTTGTTCACTTTCCCCGTTTCTGTTTGCTTTGACCATGGAGCCCATCGTGGCCATAATTTGGAAAAAGGAAGCAGTAAGACGTGTCTCCTCACATAGACAAACCCACCTAAACTCCTTACAGGCAGATAATTTGTTTTATATATTGAAAAAAACATCTTACTTACATGGACCTGCTCCTCAACCAGTTGCTTTGGTCTGCAACCAGGCCTAAAAATGAATGAAGAAACATCTTGCCTCTTTCTTTTAAAATTGCAATCCCCTGGAGGAGACATGCCATCCCATGCTGCCACTACAATGGGCCTCTGGTTTATTCAAGGCAAAGCATTAACATCCTTGAAAGACACCGTCAAAGACTTTCACTGGTCACAACAGAAATGTTTGCTCTCTCAAAAATGATTATAATACCCTGCCTCTTATAACTCTCTATGAATGTACCAATTATAATCCAGAAACAAATTCCGAAAACATTGAATATGATTCTAATTGACTTAACATGGAGACATAGAGATGTCCTACACAAACTACAATTGACAGTGGTTAAGGGAAGCCCTGGCGCCTTTGACTACGAAAAGTATCACATAGTAGTACAGCTCCATTGGGTGGCGGTGTGGTTCTGTGACTCACACGTGGTATAGTCAAGATTTATCAGGAGGTGACCGTTAGTAATGAGCTTCACATTTACTTAGATAATATGTATCCAGATATTTTTGGGGAAAGATGATTTTGGGCACAAAAACTGAAGCAGTGTAATCTCCTGAACTTCCCATGTAGATACACCACAAATTCCACTCATAGAAACAATGACAAATGCTACATCTGGCAAGATGCTGATATAAAGAGTTTTGGTTGTTTATTTGAGGGAAGTAAGTTGCTGACGTTTGACAAACTGCGGCAAAGTAAGGCATTTCCAGTGAGGCAATTCTTGATCCAATGAGCCCCCTCTTCATGTGTAAAGCAGATAGGAAGAAGCGGAACCAAACATCCGTAAAATACTGCATGAAATACTAACATGGGGAAGGACCCACAACATGGTCACTACACTATATGGTCAATTAATCACAGAGCAAATCAGCATAGACATAACTGAAATTAAGTGGAAATGAGAGCAGGACATAAATAGGGAAATGAACTACGTGGGGTGGAGACTATCAATTGAAATCCCTTCTAGAATCTCCAGAAAACAAGATTTAAATTAAACCTGCTCAACATACTGAATAGATCATATTTAAGTAATGTACACCCAGAAGCTCCAGACATGTACCCAATAATTACAATAAAAAATGCTCTCTTAATAAACATATTCTGGCACTGCCGAAAACTAACCAGTTATTTGAAGGATGTAATGGACCTCACTACTGAAAACACTTTCCTGGTCGGGCCTACACCAACCTGAGGCTTGTGTACTTGTCATACATAAAAGAGATAATAAAATGAAACTAGAAAATAGATTTGCTAACTTAACTTTCTTATTGACCAAGAGATAGATCGTCTTGACTTGGAACGCAACACAAGCATTGCAGCATGAGAGATGGCAGAAACAGTTAAATTGACGGAGGCTGAGAGTGACACACTAAAAATACTGAAGAAATGAATTGTAGGTCACACAAATGTAACTGCATTGAAGAGGTGTTTTATTAACTGAAAAACAAAAATGATGACAGACCCTAGTAGGAGAAAACAATACCTTCACTCAAACTAAAAGTGATAGTTGTCCAGCCCCGATGTGATGTCACTTCTGTGGCCTGGACTTCCGCGACCCTGGATGCCCGCCCCGGATGTGATGTCACATCTGGGTCGCATGACTGTGAGGGTCATGTAACCCATGGGGTGGTCACGTGTGGTGTGACATCACCTTAGTCACATGACCTGTGGGGTGGTCACGTGGGGTGTGACATCCCCTTAGTCATGTGACCGGTCACATCATTGTGACATCATCTTAGTCATGTGACCTGTGGAGTGGTCACATGGATGTCACGAGTGAACCCTGACCCAGAAGAGACCATGGTCTTGGTTGTGATATCATGTGACTAGGATGATGTAGAGGCGTACGTCCCCCTTTTGGTGTCTAAACATGCCCAGGCTTGTTGCACCCCTTTTCAGGTGAACAGAAACATGCCCGGGCTTGTTGCAACCCCCTGACGACCATGTGACTAGAATCTGATGTAGAGGAGTATGACCCCTTTTGGTGTGGGGAATACATATATGGAGCTCCCTGTGCAGCAGCTACAGACTCCTGCTCTCCTCCTAGAAAGAGACCCTGTCGCCAATATGAAGAGGTACAACTACATTGCCAGAAACATGCCCAATAGAAACGGCGTGAACACCAACGATAAATATTACCGAAGCATGAGTGCCGAATGCGTGTGATGTATATTTTGAACATAGGCAGCGAGGAGGCTTTTTTCATTAATTTTATGCCCGTGACAGAGAGTATAAAAGTCACGTTAGAAACAGGCAATCACAACACAGGCTCCAAAAGCTTTAACAAGTCAAATGTCTAATGAAGGGTAGGGCCAGGGCTTCCTTTTCAAAATCAGCAATACTATGGATAGAGGCACATTTCTTATGTGGTTCTCTGTTTTGACTTGTGGAACTTTCAGTCTGTTTTGAACAGATTAAGCAGTAAAAACGTAACAGCATAAACCAGCGGCAGTGGCGTCATACCTTCTACCCCAACTCTTTTTGCTGATGCCTTCTGCGGTTATAAAAAGAAAGAAAACCAATCTATTAGATAACATTCAGCATGTATACACGTACAGTTTAAAGATGCAAAATAAAATCATTTACTCACTTTTGCTTTCAAGATTTTTAACTCCAGGGGTCCTTTATATCTTAGGCATCGGTTCCAAGGTTCATCCCCGGTGCTATACCTTGGCTCCAATAATCTTAAACTGTTTCAAACCCCTAGTATTGCTAAATCTAGACGAGATGGTCGTTCCTTTGCCTATCTGACAGTCAGACTGTGGAATGCTTTACCTGTGGCTGTGAGAAGCTGTTCATCTGAAACGGTCTTCAGGGAAAGGATTAAAACACTTCTCTTTGACTCCCCAATAACCTCCTCCTGAGCTAGTGTCTGTCCTTAAACTCAGTGGACTCTCTTACCGTTAGCGCTGGGACACCTTTTTAGGTACCTGGGCGCTCTACAAAATGTATTGTACTCACTTCTGAGAATGCTGCTTATTCAAAAACACCTCAGAGCTCTTGAGAGTTAGTCAGATACATCGAATCATAACCACCGTCGGACCTTGTCCTTGAATTGAAGACAACATCAGAAGATGACCGGGCCGGAGACCCCATATCTTCATACACAGGCGAGTTAGGAGCTGTTATAGATCCTTCTGCTTTGTCCATCTTGGCAAAATTGCTTTGAGCCAATGCATTGTTACAGGAGGCCACACTCCTGCAGGATCCCTTAATAGGTGAGATCAGCCACAGCAAATCGTTGAGGCTAAGATCTGCAAACCTGCGGCACAACTCCTCATTAAAACCGGTGACGTCATGACCAGTGTCTTTAGAAACTCTCTGTGACAAAGCTTGGGCCATCTGCATAGGTGTCATGCTGCGGAAACGTTTATGGATGGTGTTCACGCCATTTGTATTGGGCAGCTTTTTGGCAATATATTTGTACCTCTTCATAAAGGCGAAGTGGTCTCTTTCCAGGAGGAGAGCAGAGGTCTGCCGACTGCTGGGCAGGGAGCTCCTTATATGTATTCTACACACCAAAAGGGACTTACTCCTCTACATCACATCCTAGTCACATGGTCTTCACGGAGTTGGGGGTCGCAACAAGCTTCTGAACAGGGGTGCAACAAGCCCGGGCATGTTTAGACACCAAAAGGGGGCATAGACCTCTACATCATATCCTAGTCACATAGTCTTCAGGGGGTCAAGGTAGTAGGTGACATCACAACCAACACATCTTGTGACCAGGTCCCGGCCGTGGAAGTGACTTCACTTCCGAGGCGGGACAACTGCCAGTTTTATTTTGATGGAAGGTATAATTTTCTCCTACTGACCCTTCTTAGAAAAGTGGGGAGGTAGCTTTAACCCTGTAGTTGCTGAGGTTCCACCCCCTGTGCTGGCCTTTATTTTGATAACACTTAAGGACACTTTGCACTTAAGCCTTCATAAAGTTTTTTTCACATAGTTGATCTATTTTACCAGATGCCTCAATATGTATTCACTTGCATTTTATTATATCTGTGAGTTGCATCTAGCTAGTCTCATATTTGTGCTATGCGATTCGTTCCTCTCTGTGCTGTGTGATTCGTTCCTCTCTGCGCATACTTCAGGGATATAAAATATGTTGTTGTTGGTGTGCTAGGTAGAGACCCTGTCCTCACTGTTAAGTTTAAATTACCTCTTTGTAAATAGAGATAGAAACGGGCAGTCATGAAAACACTGTTAAAATGTTGCCTATCATGTCCTAATGTGAGGTCCTTCAAATATCATAAAGAATTAGAGGGAAAGAAGCAGGTGAAGTGAAAACTGAAGAGTGCGCTGAAAAGGTAAAAGAGATATGCAAGAGAAAACAGAACCAATATCATCTCTCTATAGTGTTGTTAATCTGTGTCATGGTTCAAAAGGCTTATGTTTAATCTGTTTTGCCATCTAGTATCTGCTTCACTTTAGATGTCCCGTTATTTCTCTCTGATGTTGCCTCAATGTATAGGTTGTGTACGTCTTCAACAGAATGGCAAAAACATATTTGGCCAATAGCACCAACTTCATGACAGGTGGAGGACTGTATAAGCAAAGGTGCTCCCAGCCTCATGAAATAACGGAAACATTTTTTGAGCTACCACTAGAATTGCACTGATTGTTTACTAATGTCCCCCCGGGATGGACCTCTCCATCCATCGTGCACACTTGCTTTATATAGTCTTGTCTTGGCTAGAAACTATCCTCACTGAAGGAAGTGCCCCAGTTTCTGATAGGGCTCACATCATTGAGTTGTAGGGTAGATTGATAGTCTGTGTGCACTTTAGATTCTTCAGCCAAGATCTAAGGCCACAGCCTTCCACAGCTCACCAATTCTTTTATAATAAACTTTGCTCTATCCATGCCTACCAGCGCTTCAGAGAGCTTGAACAATTCAAGGATAAACCCCATATTCTGGTTTCTCAAGTAAGTCACTAGCCTTGGTATTTAATAAGAGGTAGTTATGTTATGTTATGTTAACTACATTTAATATATTGCGCGCATCACCCCAAAGGGCATCACGGTGCTGCCAACAGACACAAGCAGAAGTGAATTCAGTTGAAATAAGCATGTTTTCATCAATTTTCTAACTTTATAATAACTAGTACAGAGACAAACATGAAGAGGTAATTTGTTCCAATAAACCGGAGACAAATAGGAAAAGGCTCTGCCACCGCTTCTAGTCAGACGGATACGGGTACACTTGATGGAGCAGGGTTTTCGTGAAATAAAACCTGCTCGAATTGAACCCTCAGTAACATTAACAGTGTGTGGTGAAAAACTAATGTGGAAAAGAGCCTAACAGGAGGGAAAATGCTACTGCGCAAGCGTGTACTAAAGTACTGGAGTAGGCCGCAAATGCTTCTTGACAAATGAAAAATAAAAGGACTAATGCTGCTTTTGTGCACTTTATTAACGTTTGCTAGGAAAATATTACTAACTTGGGTTGCGCATGGATAAATGCAGCATTGGATGGGTGCGTAATGGAAAGCATTATAAGTGATTAATAATGCCTGTGTTTGTTTTCCGTAGAAGCATGGTTTTCTGCTCTGCAGGAAACACTGGGTTAATGAAATGAGAATGAATTCTGAAAATAATGTTAAACGATAATGGGAAGGTGGAAGGTGAGTGTTCTTTATAAAGCCTTGTGTGCCTGCCAAGAGTTAGCAGAAAAAAACAATTTCTTCATCGAGTGAAGGAACATTTCCTTCAAATGCGGCACAAGTGGATAAATGTGACACAGAATTTGCTACATGATCGGGATGGAGGAAACAAATGCTATGACAGTGGCTCGAATTTGTATTTCCTGGGGTGGAAGTAGATATACAGAATAAATAAACAATAAGACATTGAGTGAGATGGACATGACGAGAGTGGTGTGACAGTACACCCCCTTTCTTAACCAATCATGTGTAGAGAAATCCTCTTTTCTGACACAAATGTGGGTTGGATATTTGAGTTTTAGGGTATAATTGAGATTCCTGGTGGGAGGGGTAGGTTAGTTGGTGGCTTGCTTTCCTACCTGCGTGAGGAGAGGCCTTGTTTGCTGTCTCCTAATCTTGAGCTGGCTGTTCCTGTCTGCTGATTCCTGACTTAATCTTTGCCTTTTCAAATCTTCTTGGGGGGGGGCCTTACTGCTCTCATGGCCAGGGAGGAGTTTTTCTATTTCAATTGGGTTAGTATAGACAGAAAACTGAATTTGCATAACCATTTGCAAATGTAATTTGTCTCTGAACCTATTGTCTCTTCACCTTTCCACTCCTTTATGCGCTGTCAAATGAGATGTATTTGTATCACTATTTCTCTGATATTGTTGCTCTGTGATGATCTATGATTTGTACTGTGTTTGGTATTGATGAGCATTTAGTTCACATTATTTAGATAAACATTATAAATATACAAATGAGTTTGTCTTTATTAGAGGTGTTTTCCTAGTTTATGAGCTTTCTGGAAACAAGTATTAGTTTGCCAAACCCTGTCAACTATATAAAGATTGCATCGCCATAATTGGTATAATAGAAATGAAGATACAAATTGTAATTTGGTAAATTTGGTAATTTGTTTAGTAATTCACTAACCCAGTGTGAAGGGACTTGCTGGGTAATGAAATTGGGCATAGCCTGTAGAAAATTATTAGTCCCAGATCGCTGGATCAGTTTTGGTAGCAGCCTTATGGTTTATATTGATTATTTTGGCAAATTAATGGTTGAATTGTTGATTTTGGTTCCTAATATGAAAAGTTAGCGCCTTTGTTTTATGAAGTCTGGAAGTACGGGTACGGAGTTGCCTAAGGTCCCGGGATGTTGATTTAGCCTCAGGGGTAGAGGAAGAGTGTGTAAAAGTATTGCACTACAGAAGTACTTTGTCTGTTGTTGTAATATCGAACAGTGAAAGGCTGTTGATATTATTCTAAGGGACCCATTCTAAAGTATGTAAGTAAGCTGGATGTAATAGTGAAGTCCTCTTCCAAAACTTTAGAAAGTACACCTAAAGGAGTACCAAGCCGTAACTTTGCTTGATTGTAATTGTGAAAGTCCTCTTCCGAGACTTTAGGAAACACGCCTAAAGGAGTACCAAGACCTCCTTTCACTTGACTGAGAGTAGAGTGACACTGGTCGTTTATTCTACTGGTTGTAAAAGGTTCTCTTGAATGATTGAACTATCTTTTCATTTAGTGGAGCAGACAAATTAGCAGCGTTTTGTGTCGCTTTCTAATAAGAATTTATTTAGAAAGACTTTGTAGTACATTGCCGTATTATTTTGTAAAGGGAGGGTCAGTCGCAGGAGTTATACTGACATCACAAAAAGCCGCGCTGGCATTGGTCAGATAGCGGGCGTGTATCGTGCTGTGATTGGTTGGTTGGTGTGAGTCATGCTGGTATTGGACGAGTGTGAGCCAATAAGGTGAGCGGACTTACGGAAGGATTTCCTTGATTTCTAAAATATTTAGCAAAAAAAGAGAGTTGAAAATGAAGTTGGTAAAAATGATACAAGATTTGTTTAAAAAAGACAAGCCAATAGTTACTAGAGAGGGAGTTCCTGTACCTCCTCCTAGATCGCCTACTTCTTTTATGATGTTAGAGCGTGGATATCATACGTGTACATGGTTAGAGAATTGGGTGAGTTATACGGAGGATGATGGAGTTTTAGCTTTCCCAGAGTATGGTACTTTCAATGTAAAAGTTTTGGAAAATTTGAGAAGACGAATGAATTTGTTAAAACCAAATCCTAGACCCATGCAGTATGAGGCGCTTGAGGAATGGGAACATGAGGCGTACAGAAGGGAGAGAGATAGGAATGGGCTGAAATATAGGAATACAATGAGATGGTATTCAGAAGCTAAATGGGATGCTCAGATGAAAAGGTGGAGGAGAGAAGTAATCACAGATGGATTATACCCAGAAATGGTTGCTGAGGGACACGCTGGTGGAAAGTGTAAGGAGAAAAAGAATAATGTAGAAACTTCAGAACTAGATATGGATCCGAATGAAATTGATGATGAGTTATTAGATGAGATGTTATTGAAGAGACCTCCACCATATCAGGAGAGTCCGGATGGGATTACTCCAAGTGCACCATTAATTGAAATAGAAATTCCACAAGTTCCACAGGTACCACAAGCTTCACAAGTTCCATTAGTTTTACAGTCTTCATCAGCTACTCGAGTTTCACAGGAGAGAGATATCGAAATGCTCAATAGAGCAAAGGAACGATTGACTCAGAAAATTAATCAGATGAGTTTAAATGCAGAAGCGTTATCAGTTCCGGTGACAATTGGTCCTCTAGTTCCATTGTATAGTGAGAGTCAAAACATTTCAAGAGTGCATGCATTGACAGTTCCAGTAAATAGTGCTAGGAATGTTAGTGGACCAGAATCAAATGATATGGGTACGTCACTGATTGACATTCCAGTAAATGGAATTGTGACTGAAACGCCAAAAGGTGTGTACAGATCGATCCTAGAAAATTAATGTCAAATGTGAGAGAAACGACTTCAGTATCAGGGAGTTCAGTGGGACCTTCGCCAGAAGAGTTGGATGATTGGATTAGAGCAATGGCACCTAGTAAGTCCAAACCGAGTATAGATATAGGTAGGTTAAGAGTAGATCTGGAAGAAATGATTATTGGTACAATGAGTCCGGAGAGATTGAGTAAAAAATAAGGATGATGAGTTGTTATTCTTGTTTAAGAATACTACATTGAAAGCGAGAAATTTGCATGAGAAGATGGCAGAAGCAGCACAGGAATATGGAGTGGATATTGAGAAATCTAAAGCCTTACAAAGGACATATAGGTTGGATTATAGCGATAAGGATCTGGAGAGTTTGAATGCATCTGGTAAACAATTGCAAATAAAGGAGTTGAATAATACTCTGACAACATGGGGTGAATTAGAACGATGGAAAGGTAGATGGCCGAAAAAGAAAGAAGAAACGCTTGCAAGTAAAGGTGTGACTGCATCTCCTTTGCTTCCATTAAGAGGGACAGAACCTGGTGAAATGATATATCCAATGAGAGAAGTTCCGGGTGGTGGATATGTTCATATTCCTTGGTCAAGACAGGACATATTGTCTTTTACAAATGACTTCCCAAAGTTGAGAAAAAAGCCTGTCGAGTGGTACAAACAGGTAGAGAGGTTTGTAAAGGTCTCAAAGGTTTTGTTGAACGATTTTGATGGTTTGTTTGATAGTGTAGTTCCAGCTGATTTATGGACTGAGTGTAAGATTGCAATTGATTGGCCGAAAGAGGAATATCCTAGAGATGTTAAAATTGAAGTGCCCTCAGAAGAGGTGATGAAGAAATATAATCAAGTGATTACTTATTTGAAGAGTAAGATTTCCCCAAAGGAAACAGATTGGGTTAAGATTGACAGGACAACACAGGAGTCAAAAGAAACAGTACATGCCTACTACGAGAGACTTTTACAGGTGTTTAAACAGTAAGGTGGTTTTGAAAGCATAACTGACAAAGATATGGGACATTTTGTGTATAAGTTTGTGTTTGGATTGAAACCTGAAATAAGTAATATGATTCAGCAGCATTTGATTTGTTGGCAAAACAAGACAGTGGATGAAATACTGAGGTATGCAAAATATTGTAGTGATGATATTAAATCTAGACATAAGAAATTGAAAGAGAAAATGATGTGGGCGCAAGTGAAAGCGGCACAGCAGAAAAATGGGAATTTTGTTGATTTTTCTCAAACAGGTTTTCAAATGAAAGGGCAGAATCAGAATTTTCAAAATGGTCAGGTACCTGGTATGAATGTTGTACCAAATGGTGGTGTTCAAGTGCAATTACTGGTAAAGAGTAGAGGTAAAAATAATAAGGAAGAGATGAGAAGGAAGTTTCCTTGTCATGTGTGCGGAAGGTTAGGACATTGGAAGAACGAGTGTAAGTTCTTGTTAGAAAATAATGGAATGGTTCAAAATTTTAATCTACAGATGCAGAATGAGGTGGTTGTGAATCAACAACAGGTGCAACAACAACAGGTAGTTACACCACAGGTACAGCAGGTACAACAGGTACAAGTGCCTCAAGCTCCTATGCCAAATAATGTGAATGCTTAGGTACAGAGATACAGTGCGAATGCTGGATTTCACACGGGTGAACAAATTGGTAAGAATCAAAATGTACAGATGGTTTCGCAATATTGGTTGCAGTGTACTGAGAGTGATTCAGATTCATCTCAATGACGGTGCCTGAGAGGGGAGGATGAGTGCGTGCTTGGCGCATCTCTAGAGGTAGATCAATCAGGTCCTTTTGTGGATGGGAAAGTGGAAGGTAATGATATTACATTCCTTGTGAACACTGGTGCTACCCGTTCTACTGTGAGACCAGCAGAAATTCCAAACCTACCCCTCTCGGGAGAAACTATCCAAGTCGTAGGAGTTTCAAATAAGTATATTAGAACTCCAGTGACTAAACCAATGGAGGTTCATATTGGAGAATTTAGAGATTTGCATCGGTTTGTGTTGTGCGATACAAGTCCGGTGAACCTTTTAGGTAGGGACTTATTGTGTCAAATGAATAGCACCATCTATTGTACACCAGATGGTATTGCTTTTCAAACACCAGATGAGGATGTTGCTTTCAAAGTGATGTTAGCAAGGCAAGGGACAGAAGTGAATGATTTGTATCCTTTCTTAACAGCGAAGGATTTGCCTGTTGAATTGAGAGATACTGTGACGACTGATGTGTGGGATTTTACAGGGAAAGACATCGGATTGACGAAGGGTGTTGATCCAATTCAAATTTTGGTCAAACAAGGTGCAGAATTTCCGAAAACACCACAGTATAAAATGAGTCCTGAGACCATTGCAGGAGTTACTCCTGTAATTGAGCAAATAATTAAACAGGGTATTCTGAGAGAGATACTAGGGAGTCCTTGTAATTCACTTATTATGGGAATTAAAAACGAGCGGCAAGTACAGAATTGTGCAAGATTTGAGAAAAATTAATAAGATTGTAGTACTTTGTTGTCCGAAAGTGCCAAACCCAGCAGTAATTCTTTACCAAATTCCCTATGATGCGGAATGGGTCACAGTGATTGATTTGTGCCAAGCATTTTTCTCGATACCTTTGCATCAGACTAGCCAATATCTTTTTCCTTTCCAGTTCGGAGACCGTGTTTTGGCATGGTGCTGAGTTCCTCAAGGGTATATAGAGAGTCCTTCAATTTTCAATCAAATTTTGAAAAAGTGTCTGGAGTCATTGGTTATGCCAGAAGACTCAGTATTGGTGCAATACATCGATGACCTATTAGTGGCATCAAAGACACGAGAAGCTTGTGTGACAGATACAATTGCTCTACTGAACCATTTGGCAGTAGGTGGGCATAAAGTGTCACCAGCAAAATTACAGTTTTGTCAAAAAAGAAGTTCAATATTTGGGACACAAAATTGAGAAAGGAGTCAGGAAGTTTCACAAGATCGATTGCTGTGATCTTGCAAATGGGTCCTCCCAGAACACAGAAAGAAGTTTGAATGTTTCTGGGCATGGTTGGATACTGCAGACAGTGGATCAGTGGTTTTTCACTGATAGCCAAGCCATTGCACAGATTGACTCACAAAGATGTAGTTGATCCGATCGAACTGGATGAAGAAAGCATGAAGTGTTTTGTTGAATTGCGAGATAGTCTTTGTCGAGCACCTGCATTGGGAATGTAAGATTATTGTAAAGATTTTGCATTGTTCTGTTGTGAGAAGGATGGATGTGCACTTTCAATTTTGATGCAGACACATGGAATGGCACGTCGTCCAGTGGCTTTCCCTGCTACTTTGGACTCAGTGGCTGCAGCGTTGCCAGGTTGTTTGAAAGCAGTGGCTGCTACTTGTGTGAGCCTGGAGCAAAGTGGATCAATTGTGATGGGACATCCATTGAGAGTGTATGTGCCACATTCTGTTGAGATTTTGCTGACAAGGACGAGATCACAACATATGACAAGTAGTCGTTTGACTAGATATGAGAGAGTGATCTTGGGTGCTGAGAATGTGACAGTAACAAGATGCACGACACTGAACCCAGCGACTTTGTTGCCGAGTTCGAGTTGTGAAGAAGTAAAAGATTAAGCAGATCATGATTGTCTGGATGTGACAGAGTTGTGTACGAAACCAAGGCCTGACATAAAAGATACCTCATTGCCAGAATCAGATTGTGTGATGTTTGTAGATGGTTCATGTCTGAGAGATGAGAAGGGTGTATTGCGTGCTTCATATGCAGTATGTACAGTGGTCATCGTTCTTGAAGCATCTTGTCTAAGAGGGATAAATTCAGCTCAAATTTCTGAATTGGTCGCTTTGACCAGGGTTTGTATAATTGGCACAAATTTGAGGATAACCATATTTATGGATTCCACTGATTGCATGATATTTCCCCTTGGCATAATGTTGCCTATACTGAATTATGTACACTGCTGTGAACTGTTAAATAAAATCAATAAATAAAAAATAAAAAAAACATATTTACGGATAGTCAATATGGTTTTGGGGTGGTGCATGATTTTGGTCAATTCTGGATGCAACGTGGATTTCTGACATCTTCAGGATCCCCGATCAGAAATTGCAAAGATGTAAAGCATTTGCTGAAGGCATTACACTTGCCTAAAGAGATTGCAGTGGTCAAATGCCAGATACATAAATCAGGAAATTATTATGTGACTAGTGGCAACAGATACGCAGACCAAGTGGCTCGCTTTCTATGCACAAAATTCAGTTTCAATTAATAAAGGAGCAGAGAAAAAGAATATAAATTTGCACTTGATGTTCTCTTCTGTAGAAACATGGGATGAAATTAGACAATTGCAAGAAGAAGCTAGTGAAGAAGAGAAAGAAATTTGGATTAAATCAGGCTGTACAAGGAGACCAGAAGATGTGGATGATAGTTCAGTAATGCCAGACTGTTTACGTTCTCAAATGGCAAAGATGTACCATGCAGTAACACATGTGGGAAGAGATGCTATGATTAGACTATTCAAACAGTCATTGTACAATCCTAAGTTCAGGGACATTGCAGAGAGTCTTTGCCAGAGATGTGTAGTGTGCCAGCAGCAAAATCCAGGTAGAAAGACTGTTGTTAGTTGGGGGTGGATTGGAAAAGCAGCAGGACCTTTTACTAGGTTACAAGCTAATTTTATCGAACTACCTCCTTGTAATGGACTGAAATATGTGTTGGTTGTTGTTTGTCTGTTTTCTCGTTGGGTAGAAGCATATCCAACAAGAAGAAATGTTAGTTTAACAGTTGCTAAGTTGCTTTTGAGAGAGATCATTCCTAGATTTGGATTTCCAGTCTCTTTAGAAACAGATAGAGGTACACATTTTAATAATGAAATAATTCGGATGATTTGCGCAGCATTACAAATTGAGCAAAAGCTGCATTGTGCCTATCGACCTGAAGCCTCAGGTGTGGTTGAGCAAATTAATAGCACTAATAAATCAAGACTGTCAAACGTGTGTGCATCCACATCACTGAAATGGCCAGATGCTTTACCCTTGGTATTAATGAGTCTGAGAAGCATTCCTGATAAAAAAGACTGGATTATCCCCTCATGAAGTTACAATGGGAAGAGCAATGAGACAGCCAATTGTACCAGAAAATCAACTGATGAATATAACTGATGATTTGGTGCTTGATTATTGCAAAGGATTGGCTGATGTGGTGTGTTCTGTGTCTCATCAGGTTGGAGAAATTGCAACCACAACACAGCAAGAGCAAGCACACGATTTAAGTCCAGGGGAGTGGATTCTGGTGAAGAAGCATATGAGAAAGTCATGTCAGGAACCTAGATGACATGGCCCATACCAGGTAATACTGGTGACAACGACAGCAGTGAAGTGTGGAGGTTTGCCGAATTGGATATACGATAGTCACACAAGGAGAGTCCCACGTCCACTTGAAAGACAAGAAGAAGAAAAACAACTGGCAGAGAGCCGAGAAGGGCCAGAAGCTGTAGAACGTGAAACCATAGAGTCTGAAGCTACTGATTCTGGAAGGTATTGAACACGTGATTGATCGGGAACAAAGTCGAACAAAGTGGGCACCAGCTACTGGGTCTCGTAAGACTGCTGTTGAAAGTGATGATGGAGAAGTGTTAAATGAGAATCAAGAGCAAGTGCAAC
>CAWUFW010022953.1:0-84887 GCA_963921515.1 Calotriton arnoldi
CTCCCAGGCTTACTAACATGTACGAAAAGGGAAGGTTAGGGCCTGGCAAGTGGGTACACTTACCAAGTCGACATGGCAGTACTAGACTGCCCACAGGCCCTGCAATGGCAGGCCAGAGTTACATTTGCAGACTGCTTATGTGGGTGGCACAATCAGTGCTGCATCCCACTAGCAGCATTTGATTTACAGGCCCTGGGCACACACAGTGCACTGGACTAGGGACTGACTAGTAAATCAAATCAGCCAATCATAGAAACACCAATCCATAACAACAATTTACAAAGGGAGCACTTGCACTTCGGCACTGAACAGCAGTGGCAAAGTGCCCAAAGCATCTAGACCAGCAAAAACAAAGTCCAACATACAGCAAAAACACAGGAGGCAAAGGCAAAAAATGCAGGGAGACCCACGCCAATGGTGCCAGGTCTAACATTTATGAATCCTGCGCTGAAGACTCAACATTGCTGAACATCGTATCCGCAGGTTGCAGTCCCTCTGGTGCTTCCAGTATCATGTCGAGTGAGCAAAGATGTCCATCTCTGATTCCTGCAGCAGCCGCCGGGGAAGAATTAGATGCCTGCACGCCTGATATTGATGCCTGTACCTCTGGAGCAGAGCCAATTTCCCTTCCAACAGGAGCGGAATCATCCCGTGGAGGCTCCAAGAATGCCGTCATCAACATGGGAATACGCTGGGGACAACTGCACACGTGGGCCTGCAAAGGCGCAAGTAGCACTTCTATGTCCGGCGGTGCAACCAATGGAAGTGTCAGACACAGGTCTAACATGCAGCCAAATCCGCAGAAGAGGCAATGGAACACAGGCAGGACACAGTTTAGCCAGATCGGTCTGAAAGACAGGAACCAATGATCACTCAGCTCTCGAAGCCAAGGCGTAGTCAGGTAGAACACCATACGCTCACGACAACGTCGTTTCAGCAGTGTTCTCTCCATGTCTTGAGGGATTGAGACGTCCATTGCAAAGCAATAGGATTAATATCAGGATGCCTGTCAATGATAGCAAGACCAAAGAAAGCGTTCCAAAACGCTTCCAAGTACGGAGTGTATAAAGGCGGGAATTACTCTGAATACGGTCTGAAAGGTGGTTAAGAGACTTGATCCAAGTCGCTTAAATAAGTGTACGATTGCAAAAACAACAATTGATGGACAGAATGCAGAACAATGTCATACATTCACCCCAGTACAGAGATCTGGGCCTAAATCCATTGTTTTCTTGCTCACCATGCCATTCCAGTTTGAACCCAGCCATATGCAAATCAGTCTTGCCCCTGTGCCCAATGGAAACAGTCCAGCCCGAACTGCCAGGCCAGGTCCTCCCTAGACTAGGAACAAGTATCCTAGGACCAGTTTCAGGGTTTCACCACTCATCAGCCAGGATAGCTTGACTCCAGTGGCATGGAGAGCACGGGACCAATGTCTGGGCATACCCGTCCCACTCTGGGTGACAAATGCAAAAACAACAATTGATGGCCAGAATGCAGAACAATCTCATACATTCAACACAGTACAGAGATCTGAGCCTAAATCCATAGTTTTTTTGCTCACCATGCCATTCCAGTTTGAACCCAGCCATATGCAAATCAGTCTTGACCCTATGCCCAATGGGAACAGTCCAGCCCGAACTGTACGATCCCACTCGTATCAGACAAGTTAAAGATACAATGAACCATTTTTCCAAAATGGATCGGGAAGTTCGTATGGACCAGGGCCTGTATCTCTGCTGAAGACCTTGCAACCTGGAGATTAAAAGTCTCTCGGGCCGAAGTTAAGGCCATATTTATTTTAAACAACATGGCTTTCAGTCTGCTCAGTGAATCAAACCTTATACTGGAAACATTCAATGAAGGCCACTGTGGTGCCTCCCTAACTGTGAGAGCCGTGGGAAACAATACTTGCTTACAGCAAACAACCTTGAAGTTTACTGTGACTAGATATGCGATGCCTGGCGCCATTCCACAACAGCCTTGATCATTCAGCACTAAATAACTTCCATTCGAAAGCAATTCAAAAACCGGATGAATCAAGGCAGCTGGGGAGCCTCTCAAGTAGCAAGATTAGTTTGCTTTTGACCATTACACATTCCATGAAGACGACACTTATTTGTAAACTAAAGACCCACTTAACCCCTTAAGTGCTTCTGTCGGCCAACGGCCGTCGCGAGCACTACCTCGGTAGTGCTGCACACGTCCGTTGGCCGACGCGGCCCCGCCCGCTTAATAGAACGTTCCGCACTGGCACGGAACGTTCGAAGCAGTTAAGCAGTTAAAGCCTTCCCACAGTCAGTACCGCTTAAGAGAACTTCAGTGCCCTTATTTGTGCACCTATATCTATACGGTAAATCCCAGGTTTCCTGTATGTACCCTTCACCTAACGCTTCATACCTGCCTGCTTGGATGTATCTAAGGCAGTATTGGAACTGGAGTGTCATGATTGGCAGTGTGATGTAGCCATGAAATAACCATTCAGTAGACCGTGACTCAGCTACTGTGAAAGGTAAGGACCCCACCCAATTTTAATAAAGCCCCGAGGAGGTGGCGGTCCCGGGGTTTGGGGGGACCACGAGGCCCCCCGCCCTTATTTAAATAAAGTGCCGGGGAGGATGCGGTCCCCGGGGCTGCGGGGACTCCAGTGGGCCCCCGCTACATAAAACAGCATTGCCCCCGGGTCCTGGCCCACCCGGGGGCTTTCAAAAATGAAGCGCGGTAACCCGCGCTTCGTTTTTTTTTGTTTTTCTCGGCCGGATTCGCGCACCCAGCGCGAATTCGGCAGATTTTTTTGTTTTTGTTGTTTAAATGCCTTTTTGGGACCTGGGTGTCCCTCTGGGACCCCCTGAGCAGGCCTAGGGGGCAGGGTGTTTCTACCCTGCCCCCTTTTCTTGTTTTTTAACCTTTTTTCTACTGTTTTCTTGTGACTCGGTTACGGAGTCACAAGATGGCTGCCAACACATTCTGGTTTGGAGTGTTGGCAGCCAATCAGAAGTCAGCTGGTGCTCGGGAGGGTTCGCAAATCCTCCTCGGTGCTCAAATATCGATATTTTTATTTTTTGAATTTCTCAGCAACTACTGAACGGATTTACACCATTTAAAAAAAAGTTGCTTTCTGAACCAAGAGCTACATTTTTGCCTAATTTGGTGTAATTCCGTTCAGCAAGTCGGGCTGTAGCCGTGTCGAAAGTTTCCTATGGAAATTAACATGGAGAGAATGCGTTTTGGGACCCCCTTTTTCTCGGTCCCCGCTTGACGAATCACCCCAAAATTTCAAGACAGGAACTGACCTGAGTGAACCTTTTTTTTTAAAATTTCGCGAAGATTCGTCTAACGGCGCCAAAGATATTGGCAAATCAAAAAACGCTTTTCCTATTGAAACAAGGTCCTAACTATAACTACCTACTGGCAACCGCCAGTAGGTCATTTGTTTTGTATTTTCACCATTATTAGCGATGTCACTGTGATTTTCGCGATGTCCCCGCATCGTCACGAATATTGCGCATTGTAAAAAAAACTATTTTGCACACATAATGTGTCATTAACACCCCCATTTGTCAAACATGGAGTCAGAGTACCGCCACCCTGGCCCCTAATATCACCTTTCGCACAATTTTTCAGCCCCAGGAACCATTCCCCAATCCATAAAATGGCAGCCACAACTATCTCTTCAGGCTGCGGGCAGCCAATCACACCATTCCTGTTGACTCGTGTCGTCGTGATTAATCGTGGTGTCTCTGCGAAATATCCTCAGCAACAGATATCACTAACTTTTTCTTCTTAAATTTCTCAACAACTACTGAATGGATTTACACCAAATAACAAAAAGCTAAATCTGTGTAACCAAATCAACCTTTCTATCAAATTTGGTGTAATTCCGGCTAGCAGTTTGGGCTGTAGTCATGTTGACATGTCCTATGGGAATTACCATAAGAAACACACTTTCTTTGACCCAACCTTTTCCTCAGCCACCGCTTGACGGATCACCCGGAAACATTCCATGAGCAGCAAGAATCACTGGCACACGTTTTGGGAATATTTCAGGAAGATTCGTCAAACTGTGCCAAAGATATAGGCAAGTCAAAAAATGTGTTTCCTATGGAAAATATGTCTTAACTATAACTACCTACTGGTGGTCGAGATAGGAGAGGAGAAGGATAAGGCATTAAAAAAACTTGAGAAAAACAGGAGAAAGTAGTGAGAATGAGGGAAAAAAAGGAGAAAGCACTCCGAAAAATGGGGGAAAGGGAAAGAGAAGGCACGCAAAAATGGGGAAAAAAAGGAGAAAGCAGTGAGAAATGACAGAAAAGCAAAGAGAAGGCAGAATGAAGAAGAAAAAAGTGAAAAATCGGGGGAAACAAGGAGAATGAGGGAAAAGCAGGGAGAAGGCACTCAAAAAACAGGAGAAAGCAGTGATAAAACGAAAAAAGCAAGTAGAAGGCAACTCAAAAAATGGGGGAAAAGGAAGCAGATAGCAGTGAAAACGGGGGAAAAGAAAGGAAGAGGCACTAAAAAATGGAGGAAAAGGAAGTGGTCAACAGTGAAAAACGAGGGAAAAGCAAGGAGACAGCACTCAAAAAAATGGGAAAGAAGGAAGAAGAAGACAGGAGCAAGATCGATGCAGCAGCACGGGGAGAGCTGGGCCTGGGACCTTTATATAGGTAAAAAAAGTGTATTTATTTATTTGAAAGTTTTATATAGGGCGAACGTGACCCAGAGCGCTTTACAATTTAGATCGGTATTAGAGGAATATGCATAAAACAACAAGATAGTCATGCAACATAGTGAAGTTAGGGGGATACAGACCATGGAGAAGAATGTTCGATAATATTCGCTACATAAGTGAGCATGGTAGGCGAATGCTGGGATTCAAAGGTGCCAACAATCAAATAGTCCATCAGGTGGCATTCAAGGAGCAGTGGGCCAGAGCTGTTTTATGGCAAGAACTTAGCCATTAGGATTTTTTTAACTTCCTTTTTGAAGGTAGTTGTGGAGGAAATTCGCCGGACTTCCGGTGGAAGAGAGTTTCCAGATCTTTGGGATAGTGCCTGAGAAGGTTCTGTGACATTTTGTGGAAGATCTGTGGTTTTAACCCCTTCCGTTGGCCGACGCGAGCACTACCTCCCTGGTGCTGCGCACGACCGTTGGCCGACGCAGCCCCGCCCACCCCACCCTTTAGAACACCTGCACCGCGGCGGAATGTTCGCCGCGGTAAACGGGTTATGAGCCATGAACTTGCACTTCTTGACTGTGTGCAACCTCCAGATAGTTCTAGTTTTTGAGCCAGATACGTGGGAGTCTTGAGATGTAGGGCTTTGTGAGTCATGCAGGCTATCTTTAGCTGTATTCTAGCCTCATATGGCTGACATATATATATATATATTTTTTTTTTCCCTACTGGCGACCACCAGTAGGTAGTTATAGTTAGGACCTAGTTTCCATAGGAAAAGCGTTTTTGACTTGCATATATCTTTTGCACCAGTTGATGAATTTTCACCAAATTTTCCCAAAAAAGTGTGCCAGCGGGTCTTATCGTGCATGGAAAAGTTTCAGGGTGCTCCATCAAGCAGGGGCCGAGAAAAGGGGGGGATAAAAACATGCATTTCCCATGTTAATTCCAAAAGGAATTTTGTACACAACTGCAGCCCAAACTGCTGGATGAAATCAAGCCAACTTTAGCAGAAAGGTAGCTCTTGTTCCAGAAAGAGCCCTTTTTGCCATTTGGTGTAAATCCGTTCAATAGTTTTTGCGATATTAAAGGAAAAAGATATTTGTATATCTGGACAGTTGGAGTTCAGATATGCTCTTATTGGCCAATTTAAAAGAGACTAGTCAATCATGATGGACAGACCACCACTGCATACACTTCCTCGTCAATAAACCCACGGCGCGCAAACCTGCACCCCGCCCTCCACAAAGATACTGGAGCAAAGTCACAGAGGAGCAACTCAACTCCGCCCTCAGCTGCGATGCCCCCACCACCTCTACTGATGCCAACCTCACAGCCAAAGAACTCCGCAGATGGATCACCAACGGTGCAGACGAGCTCGCACCCCTACTCTACCCTGACAAACAGTGCCCCAGAAAGGCCGCCTGGTTCACCGCCGACCCCCAGGAATCCAGACGCATCTGCAGCCATCTCGAGAAGAACTGGAGAAACAGCAAAACCTCAGAAGACCTCACCACCTACAAGAACGCCATGACTGAATACCACCAGCGCATCAGATCCACCAAAAGGACCTTCATCCAGAACAAGATCCTCGCCAACTCCAACAACCCCAAGGAACTCTTCAGCGTCATCCAGGAATTCACCAAACCCCCAGCCAATCCACGGACATCACCCCACCCCAGGACCTCTGCAACAAGCTCGGCTTCTACTTTCATCTGAAAATCAAGGGCCTCTACGACAACTTCAATAACCAGACACCTGACTCCGAAACCACTCCCCCTCCAGCAACGGCAGCCAGCACCCCATCTCCTGCTGGACCCCAGTCACCACCGAAGACACTGCATAAACCATGAAAGGCATCCACTCAGGAGCCCCTATGGGCACCTGCCCCCACGCATCTTCCACAGAGCCGCCGGCGCCATCGCTACAGAACTGCGATGCACCATCATTGCCACCTTCGATACCAGCATCTTTCCCGAAGATTGAAAATGCGCTAATGTCAGACCTCTACTCAAGAAGCCCTCAGCAGACCCCACGGACCTCAAGAACTACCGGCCCATCTCCCTCCTCCCCTTCGCGGCCAAAGTCACAGAGAAGACCGTCAACGCCTAACTAACAAAATTCATCGAAGAAAACTCCATCCTCGTTCCTTCCCAATCTGGATTCCGCAGAAACCACAGCACTGAGACTGCTCTACTTGCCACCACAGACGACATCTGCACCCTCCTCGACCAAGGACACACCACAACCCTGATCCTACTCGACCTCTCTGCAGCGTTCAACACCGTCTCCCACCGCACACTCACCGCCAGACTCCACCATGCCGGCATACAGGGAACTGCCCTCGAATGGCTTCGCTCCTTCCTCACCGGCAGAACCCAAAGAATCAGACTGCCGCTTTTCCTCTCTGAACCCACGGAAATCAACTGCGGAGTACCCCAAGGATCATCACTCAGCCCCACGCTCTTCAACATCTACATGGCCCCCTCGCTGCCATCATCAGACAGCATGGACTCAGCATAGTATCCTGCGCCGACGACACCCAGCTCATCCTCGCCCTCACCAAGGACCCCATCACCACCAGACTCAACTTCCAGGAAGGAGTGAAAGACGTCACATCCTGGATGAGCAGCAGCTGCCTGAAGCTCAACTCGGAGAAGACAGAGGTCCTTGTCCTATGACCCTCCCCCTCTGCTTGGGACAACACCTGGTGGCCCACCGCCCTTGGCAGCCCCCACACCCCTACGGACCACGCCTTAAACCTCGGCATCGTACTTGACCCCTCCCTCTCCATGGTCCAACAGGTCAACGCCATCGGCTCCCCTGCTTCAACGCCCTCCGCATCCTCCGCAAGACCTTCAAATGGATCCCCCGAATCAAGGAAGACCGTCACCCACATACTCATAACCAGCAGACTGGACTACGGAAACGCCCTTTTCGCCAGGATCAACAAGTCTCTGCTCCACAAACTCCAGACCATACAGCACACTGCAGCCAGACTCGTCCTCGGCATCCCTAACACAAACACATCACCCAATACCTGTGTAACCTCCACTGGCTCCCCGTAGAAAAGAGAGTAACTTTCAAGATACTCACCCATGCCTACAAATGCCTCCACAACACCGGACCCCAATATCTCAACGACAGAATCTCCTTCCACGTACCCAAAAGGAACCTCCGCTCCACAGACCTCTCCGAACCTCCGCACATCAGCAGAGCAAGAACAGGTGGAAGATCCTTCTCCGACATCGCGGCCAAGACCTGGAATGAGCTTCTGATCAACATCAGACCTGCCCCCACCCTGCACATCTTCAGGAAGACCCTCAAGACCTGGCTTTTCAACTGACCGGAGCTGCTCCCCCTCCCCAAGTGCCTTAAGACCCTCTCGGGTGAGTAGCGCGCTTAAAAATCCCCTGATTGATTGACTGATTAGTGACAACCTGAATAATATGCTTCGGCAGTCATTACAAGACTCAAGGACTTGGTCCCTGTGTCCTGAAAATTAATAAAAAAGTAAGTGAGCTGTGTGAGCATACCCAGACCCCACAGAGCATACATTGGGGTCCCAAATGGACCCCTCCCCTTTATTGTCTGGTCACAGCATGGACAACATGCTGTGGCAGCACTTACAGGACTCCGAGGCATGGTCCCCATTGGAATGCATTGTAGTGAATTTCAGGTTTTAAGGGTCACAGAAAGCAGAACGTATAAAGGGGGATTTTAGTTACAATATAAATCATTTGTTGATGGTACCATACTAATTTTAGGAATTGTGGTGTGTTCTAAGGTGATTTTACATTGTAAAAAAGCCTTCTGCTTGTATTTCATAAATCATGCTAGAGAGAAAACAGTTTTCTCATGATTTTTCCATTGAGGTTATGGAAGGCGCTCCAGAAGCTAAAATGAGAGCTTATTTTTTGTAAATTCACAGACTGATTCTTAGCCATATGAGAATGAAGACTGATATTCTCAGTAAAACATGTACTTCCAAAGGGAGCAGCCGGTCAGTTGATTCCCTCGTGTTCTACTGCAGCCTCCCAGTGTTCTAAAGAACAACTAGAGTGCTAACAGTCTTACTTATGACAAACGTGTTGCACAACTGAAGCCATCTTGATGCTGGGCCTGCAAAAACCCTCAAGAACCAATCAAAAACATTAAGGTGCCACACCATTTATGACTAGGAAAACTGGTCGATATCTTAGACATATACTCTGGCGCTTTGCCATGTTGTGTTTAATTAGTATGTTTCAATTTGCCTCTGCCAATGCTTGATAACACCTTGAGGCTTGTAAGGGTTTTCCAGCAAGGGGTTGTCCTCTGGTCCTAGAGAGTTCAAAGTTTTCCAGCATGTTACTGAAGTCATAGACTTTCCAGCAAGGTGTTTTCCCATGGTTCCAGAGAGTTTGGAGGTTTCCAGCATGTTCAGGAAGTTAGGGGAGGGGTGTGGCTGACAGCATTGGCTATAAAAGGAATGTCACCCCCGGCACTCGTTCGTGCTAGCTGTACAACAAAGTCTTCCTCACAGTAACAGCCCAGATGACAGATGAGGACCACGAACAGTTTGAAGGCGTGGGCCGCATTTCTAGACGTTTTTGAAGGATAATTTTTCCACGAGAAGAAAAGAACAACTTGGTGGTAATGCAAGTGCTGCTCTATTCAGGGCCCTTGTTACCCCAATTAGAACTCTCTTGGTAACACTAAGGTTTTAAGCTCTGATTAAGGATTTGTGTTTTTGAGAACCGCTTTAAAAAAGGCATCAGCTGCTATGATTTTGGAGGCAGATTTGAAAGGAGCATATCAAGGCCAAATATTACACAACGCTGTGAGATAAAAGCGTCTACACTGTGCTGATAGAAGTGTCCATAACTTGTTTCTGACACACACATCCCCCAGGGCCTTTATTTTTTATTAGGGGAGGGGACACATAGCCCCCTCCCAGAGCCAGTACAGGCCCAAGGGCCTTTCTTTTTTAAGGTGAGGGGGTATGCAGCCCCTCCCTCCAAGCCAATAGTGACCCCAGGGAACCATTCCCCATGGCCTTAAGTGGGTGCCCCAGTGCCCAACCAGGGCACCCACAATATACTATGTGCAATTGCTCACTATCTGGGATAGCCCCCAGGCCCCTGCTGTCTACTCAGCTCCCCTCATGCACCCATTGTGGGAGCCGGTATTGCTCCCAGTCGGTGAGGGCAGCTGTTTTAGAATGCTCCCACTGTGCTGGAGCAATCTGAGATCCCTTTCCACAAGAGCATGGACAGGGAAACACATGTCTGCTCCCACCTGGTGAAAGTATTTTTAAAGCTACCCCAGACACGATGATTGAGCCGGCCCTAGGGTATTGGGTCCCCAGATCCTTTTCAGGCTAACGAGGGGTTGGAGTGTCCCTCCACTTTCTTTTAATGTTGGCCCCAGGGAATGGGGTCACTGGGGCCTTTTGAAGCTTGGGGAAGGGGAGCCGCATGCTTGTCCCTTTTTTATGTATTTGGCCCTGGGGATGGGGTCCCGGGCCTTTTAAGGCTTGGAGAGGTGGGTTTTATGCCCCTTCCCTTTTACTATTTTGATAGCCCCAGGTTTTAGGGTCCTCAGGGCTTTTGAGGCTCAGGGAGGGTGGCCTCGAGTCCCTCTCCACTTCATTATTATGTCGCCCTGGGGAATGGGGTCTCTGGGGCCTCGCAGTGGCTCTGGGAGGGAGACCACACCACCCCCTCCTAAATATTGAATTCTGCTACCCCACCAGGACCTGTCCCACTTCAGGGGCTAATTAATTAGTTGAGCTAACTATAACTTGTGCCCCCGCAATGCACTGCTTATGACCTCAAATATTACATCACTCATGGCATGGTCAGTGACATCAGTGATGACATCATCCAGTGACTGTGAGAGTTTTTAAAATGTTTGTGAGTGTTAAATATATATACCAAGGTGTATTGATGAATCAGTGGGTGTATGAGTGCCTGTATGGATGATTCAGTGGATGCGTGACTGACTGTATAAGTGGGTGATTAGGTGTCTCAGTGAATGTATGGGTCACTGACTAGGTTGTCTGAATTTCTGTATCAGTATGTCAGATGGTGTCTAATTGGCTGTATGGGTTGGTGAGTGGGTACATGATTGGCTGTATGGGTGATTGATTGGTTGCCTCAGTACCTGTATGGGTATATGAGTGCATGTGTGGGTGGATGAGGGGGTGTGTGACTGCCTGCATGGATGAGTGAGGGGGAGAATCAGTTGCTGTATGGGTTAGTGAGTGTGTAAGGAAGGGATGTATAAGTGACTGAATGTGTATATGGCTGTGTTGGTGAGTCAATGGATGTGTCAGTGGTATATAGATGAGTAACTGGATATGTGAAAGGCAGTATAGCTGAGTATTGGAGTATATGAGTGAATGTATGTGTGAGTGAGCGATTGCAATAGTGGCTGTATGGGTTAGTGAGTGTGTGTGTGAGGGGCTGTATAGGTGAGTGAGTATATGTTAGTATCTGTATAAATAAGTGAGTGGGTATGTGTATAACTGTATAGGTGAGTAAATGGTTGTGTGACTGACTGTATAGGTGAGTGAGTAGGTGTGCGAGTAGCTCTATGAGGGCCTGACAGTGTGTTTGTGGCTGTATGGGTGTATGAGCGGATATATCAGTGGTTGTATTAGTGAGTGAGTTGGTATATGAGTGGCTGTATGAGTAACTGAGTGGATGTGTTTGTAGACCTATGAATCAGTGAGTGGGTGTGTAAGTACTGGCATGGGTGTGTCAATTGTTTTGAGAATGTTAGTGTGGAAGTTGGAGTAGGTGTATGAAAGGTTATATTGGGGTGTGAGTGGGTGCGTCAGAGATTCTGTGGGTGATGTCATCAGTGATATCATGTAAGATGTCATGAGTGATGTAATATGTGAGGTCATGAACAGTGCATTGCGGGGGCACAAGTTTTAATTAGCCCAGTTAACTATGACTGTTGAATTTCTCTGGTTTTATATGAGTGAAATGTCAGCCTAACTATAACATCCCTGTAACCTTTGTTTTTTTTCAGTGAATTTTAAGGTTTTTTAAATTCTAAATCCTAACTTTAACGTACCTGTAACGCTTGTTTTTTTCAGTGAATTTCTAAGATTTTTCAAATTCTATTTCCCAACTATAACGTCCATGAAACCTATGATTTTTTAATTGAATTTTTAAGGTTTTTAAATTGTATTTTCTATCTAAAATGGCTCTATAAGTTGTATTTTTAAAAGCTTGTATTTTCTTCAGTGGATTAATAAGCATTGTTTTTTTTATTTACATATTTTATATTGGCGACGATGTCGTGATACCCCCAGTGACGTCGCAAAAGGCGCATTTTTGAGGAAGTCTTGAACATATATGTAGACAGACTTTACTTAATAGCAGACACTAGTTGTTTAGTAATGCAAAGTTTATATTTGAGTTTGTGTGAAGGTTTTGTGAAAAAACTTCTTCAATGTGGAGTTTTATATCTTCGTGGTGACTCTGTAGGGTGCAACGTCGTCGGTAGTCATATTTTAATTAATATTTGACACAAGTTGTTTATTTCTATACTTTTTAAACATAACTTTTGGAAGAATTTTTACAATGAAAAGCCTTTTATTTGGTGTTTTGTGTGATCGCGGCGATGCCAGAAGTCACGATGACACCGGTAACCGCGATGAACGCGTGTTTTTGGTAAAGTGTATAACACATATTTATACATATTACATAGTATTATAAACATTTGGGGTGTAATTTTAGTTGATTAACATTTATGCTTGACTACTTATTTTCCAACAAAATATTATTCTGTTCAATTTCCGGTCTTCGCGATGACACCTATCGTCGCAATGATCATGTGACCGGGAAACAAAGAAATATGATTGGATGATACACTTTTCAACTATAACATTGGAAAGAACACACCCATAAACCTTTCTGGTTAATTCTCTGAAAGCACTTCAGTGAGAGAAGGTGTCTGCAATTTTCTAGTGTAATTTTGACAACTTTATTAAACAAATGTCAATTCAGATGACAGAAGAACAACAGGGGAAGACCAGCAACAACAGAAAGAACAGGAAGTCCAGGAAGTACTTTCTGAAGAGTCTCACGATGAGGGGCCTTCACAGAAAAAAAAGCAGCATCACATGGGAGTTCTTCACAATTCCTTCTGGAGAATCGAAAACTGTGGCAGAAATTGTGCAATGCACAATTTGTGATAAGAAGTTGTCGAGAGGTACAAATAAAAAATACTCTTGTGGAATAATTTCAATGCTCTACTATCTGAAAACTTTCAACAACAACCAATTGAAAGCTGTGAAGAGACAACGAGAGGCTGAACACCCATCTACATCTTTAGCAAGTGCATCAACACCTGGACCAAGAGTGCCTTCTGAAGTTTAACAACAGTCTCAAGATATTGCACCTGAATGTAGCCGGATGGCAACTTATTGTATGAACTGTGGTGTTATGGTTAGTGCTGGTGAGCAGAGCATAACAACTTTCCGCAACAGTTGCAAGATTCACAAACGTTGATTTTGTCTTTGGGTCCTTGCAGTATTCTCATGTTTGAGCTTCTTCAAGTTTTTCCACTGCCAGTTGCAGTTAATTTTTGCTTCAAAAAAGAAAAAGAAAAAATAATAGGTTGAAAAATCACAAACAAAACCAGAACCTCCCCCCAAGAAACCAAAAATACATGCTTACAGTTATAAAAAAACTGAATGAATGAAGTATGTCCATAATGTTTGCAATTGTGGAAGACTGGATGAGTGGTGTATTGAAGAATGAATGAATGCAAGAGTGGTATACGGTACATGGATAATGGAATGAGTGCATAAATAGTGCCTGGGTGAATAGATGAGTGCATGGGTAGTGCCTGAGTGAACGGGTGACTGCATGAGTAGTACCTGAGTGAATGGATAAATGCATGGGTAGTGCCTGAGTGAATGGATGAGTGTAAGGGTAGTGCCTGTGTCATTGGATGACTGCATGGGTAGTGCCTGAGTGAATGGATGAGTGCATGGGTACTGCTTGACTGAATGGATGAGTGTAAAGGTAGTGACTGGGTGATTGGATGTGTGCATGGGTAGTGCCTGGGTGAATGGATGAGTGTATGTGTAGTGCCTGAGTGAATGGATGAGTGCATGGATAGTGCCTAAGTTAATGAATGAGTGCAAGGGTAGTGCCTGGGTGATTGGGTGAGTGCATGGATAGTGTCTGGGTGATTAGATGAGTGCATGGGTAGTACCTGAGTGATTGAATGAGTGCACGGGTACTGCCTGGGTGACTGGATGAGTGCAAGAGTAGCACCTGTGTGATTGGATGAGTGCAGGGGTACCGCCTCATTGAATGGATAAGTGCAAGGGTAGTGCCTGGGTAATTGGATGAGTGCATGGGTAGTGCCTGGGTGATTGCATGAATAGTGCCTGGGTCATTGGATGAGTGCATGGGTACTGTCTGAGTGAATAGATACGCACATGCGTAGTGCCTGAGTGAATGGATAAGTGCAAGGGTAGTGCCTGGGTGATTGGATGTGTGCAGGGGTAGTGCCTGGGTGGATGGATGAGTGCATGGGTAGTGCCTGAGTGAATGGATGAGTGCAAGAGTAGTGCCTGAGTAAATGGAGGAGTGCATGACTAATGGCTCAATAATTCAATACATGCATAGATAGTGGTTGGATGATTAAATGAGTGCAACTCTAGTTCCTGGATGATTGCACAAGTGCAAAGATAGTATATAGATGATTCATAGAGTGCATGGATAGTGCATACTGTGAGAAGTTGGCCTGGCATATGCTGTCCACTAATTATAGTGGGCACCTTGCACCAGTCCAAACAACCCCTTATTGGAGATAGGTTAAAGACAACCTTTATTGAAAGCTATCCTAGTGGTAGCTATGGAGAGCAGGCTTCAGGCTAAGTCTTGAAGGAATGTAAAGCAGCTTGTTTTACCAGTCTATAATCTCTTGAGTGACCAAATGAAAGAGGACCACACCAGGTATATATTCAAAATATATGTATTTATTACTAAACACACCCCTCTAGTCTCTTTATGAGGCTAGAGTTCGAAGTACATAAATTATAAGTTAGTTATCTACAGTAATAGCACAAATACACGTTTGAGCCCCAGGGGCGTACCAAACCATATACCAATAAAGTGGTATAAGAACCACGACTGAGCTAGACACAAGGCCTAGAGCCTGTCGAAGTGCTTGGACCACAAGGAACCTCCCAAGGTAGTGACACAGGGGAACCATGGGGGATGCGTGCAGTGTATGAACACAGCCGCGAACCACCGTTAACTTCTAAGGGGAAAGTCGCGATTAGAATTTAAAAGAAAAGGGACACTTAGAGGAGGACTTGGAGCAAACCCTTTGAGAACTAGGCTGTTCTAGTGTCAATACCCACGGGAGCACCGGAGTACTCGAGTTACCTCACCCAGGGGAGCCGGGTGCATAGGTGTCTTTCGGGGTCGGGTTTCGTCGTCGCTTTCTATGGCGATCTGCTGCAAAGTGCTGCTGGCGACCAAGTCGAAAGTGTTCGGGTGGATCCAAAGGTGGATCGAAGATCTGAAGAACCTGAAAGCAGAGGGGACAGAGTCTGGGTCACGAGCCAGTGACCAGGAAGGCGATGAGCAGATGCCCACCGATGTCGAGTGCTTCAGGTAGGTTGATGGTCGTCTTGACTCTTCAGCCACGAGGTCCAGGAGGCGTCAATGACAACCAGGAGCTGGATTCGAGCTGTACCATGACGTTTGTCGATTGCAGGGGTATCGGCGACTGGATTGGACCCAACAAGCCTTGGCAACGGCAAGTCTCGTGGAAATGGAAGAAGGACGATGTTGCAAACCAGCAAGGTCTGGAGGACTCACCCAGCAAGGATAAGTCAGGGCACACCTGGAGCAACTAGGGAGCCCAAGCAGAAAAAGATTGGCCTTCGGGAGGGCCTACTAGCCAACGGACTAGTGACCGCGAAGGAGCCTCGAGGCAATGCACGTGGAGCTGGCTCACAGGACACTCATGGAGTGGAGGCCAGTGATCTTCGGTGCAGTTGGTGCTGGAGGCTGGGGCTACTCGGAGCCCAAAGCATGACTTCGTGGGAGACCCAGAAGAGGATGCACTTGCAAATGCGATCGGTGTCCAGGGGTCACAGTTCCACATTACCCACGACAGCTACGGGCCTCAGCTTTGCTGGGGACTCAGGGAAGCCTCGGGGAAGTCTGGAAATCCATCTCTGGTGATGCAAAGACTTCGGCGTCCGACGGGAGCTTCAGCGATGCAGACCGGAAAATTGCTTCTTTGCTGCCTGCCAAGCAGGGGAGTCACTCCTTGACCCCAAGGGAGATTCTTCAGTCCTCTAATCTTGAAGTAGAGCGTCGAAGGTCCAGGATTATGTGTCAGAGTTTCGTCCAGGTAAATCTAAAGTCCTAAGGACTGGGGTCCCCTACTTATACTAAGGTAGGGGTTGGACATACTCTGTGGCCCCACCTACGGGAGGTCAGGGCAGAGGGGTGGTTACACCCCTTTCCCTTTGTCCAGTTTCGCGCCAGAGCAGGGGCTGGAAGCCCCTGAGCCGGTTTGAACTGGGGTATGCACAGGGACACCAAGTGTGCCCCCAGTGCAGGATTTCAAAGCACCCGAGAGTGCTCCCGCCCAGCCCCAATACACACTATCCTGTCTGGGGAGGTGGTCACACCTCCCTGGGACAGGAAACCTATTGTCCAGGCCTCCCCTGCAGGAGTTTCGGTCAGCAGCAGGAGGCCAGACTCGTGTCTGTGGCAGCGGCATCCATTTTGTGATGCCAGGGCTCTGGAAAGTCAGTACCGGGTATACCGGTGTGTACATGTCTTTCCCTCTAGAAGGGTGGAATGCTACCCCCGCCGCCAGAACTGGCGGGGGGGGTAGTATTCCAAGATGTTTGACACCAAACACGACATGTTTCCGTGCAGCCATCCCAAAGTTAGCATTTAACGCGAGGTTATAATGCGCTTAAGAGTATATGGTCAGGCTGCACTACAAACAGCATCAGAGAAGGGTCTCCGAACGCTGCAGAGGGGCCCTGCTCATGCAGGGGCACCCTCTCACATAGGAACCACGCACTCTGCCTTCAGGATTGATAAGGCCTGCCATAGGAGTGACTTATAGGTTTATATGTGTGTATGTATGTAGTGATATAGGTAGCCTATATCACAGTAAGGGGTGCATGCACCACCTTACCCAGGCTGCAGTAGCAGACCTGTGGTGTCATTTTGGATGGCCTTCCAGGGGTGGCATAATACATGCTGCAGCCCCTGGTAGGCCTCTGAGGTACCTATGCCCTGGGTGCATAGTATACCATATACTAGGGACTTATAAGGGCACTCCAGATTCCAATCAGAGATGTGCCTAAGGCACATGGAAACCATTTTATAGAGGAAGCAGATAGACTGGGGCCCTGAATAGCAGGATCCCAGTCCAACTAAGTCATAAACCAGCAAAACACCAGGAAAAAAGTGGGGGCAACCATATAGTCAGATTCCACCTTCCTACATAACCCACCCCCCAAACGAAAGGAGATAAGGCTAACCTTGGCCAGTTGAGCCTTTATTGACTAAGTGGCCATATAAGGAAGCACCTGCACTAGCATGGTTGCCCCCTATCTTATGGTCCACTAAGCAATCCCTCACCCTAAGGGTATGAGAGGGTCTCCACCATGGGGAATTACTACCTGTGGTGTGCTTTGGTAAAGTACAAGGCTGGTGAGGTGTCTGAGAAGGGAAGTGAGGCCCTAGGAAGGTTGGTCTCAGCTTCCTCAGATCACTGGTCACCATGTATGCCTGTCTTTCCATGACTGAGTTGCACTGTGCTCTAAGGTTCAACCTTTGGCTGCCTACAGCTGGGGGTTGGGTCCCTTTGGATGGACCACTGGAGGGACATGGCAGGTTTGGAACCTTTTGGTCCCAGGTTTGCCCTTGCCTAACAGAGTCCTTCTGGGGGAGGTCCCTACACAAAGGTATGGGGGATCCCTCAGTGTGTTGAGGAATTTTCACCTGGCTACGGCTACTAGCCTGGGTGCCCCTAATCTGTTGATGGGGGGTTCCTCTGGACAGGGGGCCCTGGGGGTCCACTGACCTCCCTGACCTCTGCAGCCCTGGGCTGACTGAGGCAGGGTAGGGAGGGGCAGGTTACCTGCTCCAGACTGGGTACCACCTTGGAAGGGTCCTCTGCCATCAGGGGTGGGGCCAGGCCAGGCCTGACTACCTCTGGGGCAGTTCCTTCACTAGGGGTAGGGTCAGTTCCCTGAGGAGGCTGACCCTTACCTACTGTCTGGAGGGAAGAAGACTTTTCTTCAACCCTTGTGCTCTCTTTTGGGGGAGAGTGGGCCATTCTTCCAGGCTCCATCTCTCCAAAATTTCCCTGGGCTGGGGCTGTGGCCATCACAGCCCCACTAACTTTACAGGGATGCCCAGCATTCTCAGATGGGTTTGGTGTTCAACTTCAGCCCAGGCTGAAATTTCCAGATCATTGCCCATCAGGCAATCTACAGGCAAGGTTGGGGACACTGCCACTCTTTTTGGGCCTGTGACCCCTTCCCAGCTGAGATTGACTATGGCCATGGGGCGATCTGTTCTGACACCATCAATGTTGGTCACCTGGTATTTAAACTCAGGTAAAAGCTGGTGAGGGGGGACTAGGTTCCCTGCCACCATGGTGACACTAGCCCCTGTGTCCCTAAATGCCACAGCTTTCTGACCATTAATTATTGGCTCCAGTCTGTACCTGCCCAATGCATTAGGACCCATGGTAAAGGTGGCAAATCCTACACCACCATCAGAGTCAGAGGAGTCTGTTGAGGGGGTCCTGTCTAAACTAGGGCCTACCTCTGTTCCTCTTGCAAAAGCACCTAACTTTTTTGGTACACTACTCGCAACTGGAGGATTACTACTGGTAGTACCAGGAGGGGTGGTAGTAGTTGTTGGAGGAACATTTTCTTTATTGCCAATCCTGGGGCAACTGGGATCAGTTTTCCAGTGTCCAGGCTTTTTACAGACATGGCAATAGGGTTTCTTTTCAGGAGAGGAAGGAGTTTGGGACCCACCCCCAGAAGAGGACGTTTGGGGCCCTGTAGTGGATTTATCCTTAGATTTATCCCCACCTTTCTCTTGGGACTTGGTAGAATCTTTCTTCTGGTCACCACCCTGATTCTTAGTCTTTCCTCTGGTTCTGACCCATTTGTCTGCCTTCTTTCCCAATTCTTGGGGAGAGGTCAGATCAGAGTCCACCAGGTACTGGTGTAAAAGCTGGTTTTGACAATTATTAAGGATCTGCTCCCTCATAATCAAATTGTACAATCCTAAAAAGTCATGCACCTTGTTGCCATGTTTCCAACCTTCCAGAGCCTTAGTAGCACAATCTACAAAATCAACCCAGTCTTGAGTCTGAGCCTTTTGGGTGTCTCTGAACTTCAACCTATACTGTTCAGTGGTTAGGCCAAACCCATCTATCAGAGCACTCTTCAAGACTTTGTAATTGTCAGCATCCTCCTCTCTAACAGTGAGGAGCTTATCTCTACCTTTGTCTGCAAAGGAGAGCCACAAGATTGCTGCCCACTGCTCCTGAGGGACCCTCTGTACTTTACAGGCCCTCTCTAGAGCAGTTATCCATTTGTGGATGTCATCCCCACTCTGGTAGGGAGGGACAATCTTCCTCAGGTTTCTATGGTCATAAGACCTTTCCCTATCTTTGGGGAAACTGCTGCCACCATGGGACTCTAGTCCCAACTTTTGTCTCTCTCTATAGAGATCTAGGGACTCCCTGTCTATAGCCAATTGCTGTTTCCTGAGTTCAAGCTGAGTTTGCTCATATTGAATCAGTCTCTTTCTCCTCTCACGAGAGGATTCCCTCCTATGAGAGGAGACAGAGGTCCCTATTGAGGTGTCAGAGTGGTTAGAGTCCTGAGAAGGAGACCTAGACCTTCTGGGCACACTCAGAACTCTTCCTGGGGGGACAAAGGGGAAGTCAGTCTGATCCTCCCCCTCCTCCTCCACAGGAGGAATTGGGTTTTCCAGGACAAGGTCATTTTCACCTTCCTGGCCAGTTTCAGAGGGGGGCTGGGTTTCTTCACCCCTGGCCCCTTCCTCATCTTCTGCCCCACCCTCTTTGCCTACCCCTTCAGACCCTAGGGGCCTGCTGAGATCATCAGCTAGTAACACCTCCCTGAGGTGTTGGGTGCTGGCACTTTTGCCTGCCTTCAACTTCCTAGTATTGCATAATGTTCTCAATTCCAAGAATGGGAGTTTACCATACTTGGAGGGAAGAAGCCCACTGGCTTCTGGCAAGGACTCACTGGGTCCTGGCTTTGAAGACATTACTAGTGAGGTGTGGTGTATGCACTACCTACTCTAGTGTGGCCTACTAAACTCTCTTGAGTTGTAGAAAGGGTGTGCTATCCCTTAACACACAACTCTAAGTTCAGCAGAACTTACTGTATTACTAAGCTTGATTTAAATGTACCTTAGGTACCCTTAGTGGTTTTCAGTTGATCAATTCAATTGAGATTATCTGGTAAAACAATAGCAAGCTGGAATCCCACACGCTGCACACCAATGTGAGAAGTTGGCCTGGCATATGCTGTCCACTAATTATAGTGGGCACCTTGCACCAGTCCAAACAACCCCTTATTGGAGATAGGTTAAAGACAACCTTTATTGAAAGCTATCCTAGTGGTAGCTATGGAGAGCAGCCTTCAGGCTAAGTCTTGAAGGAATGTAAAGCAGCTTGTTTTACCAGTCTATAATCTCTTGAGTGACCAAATGAAAGAGGACCACACCAGGTATATATTCAAAATATATGTATTTATTACTAAACACACCCCTCTAGTCTCTTTATGAGGCTAGAGTTTGAAGTACATAAATTATAAGTTAGTTATCTACAGTAATAGCACAAATACACGTTTGAGCCCCAGGGGCGTACCAAACCATATACCAATAAAGTGGTATAAGAACCACGACTGAGCTAGACACAAGGCCTAGAGCCTGTAGAAGTGCTTGGACCACAAGGAACCACCCAAGGTAGTGACACAGGGGACCCACGGGGGACGCGTGCAGTGTATAAACACAGCCGCGAACCACCGTTAACTTCTATGGGGAAAGTCGCGATTAGAATTTAAAAGAAAAGGGACACTTAGAGGAGGACTTGGAGCAAACCCTTTGAGAACTAGGCTGTTCTAGTGTCAATACCCACGGGAGCACCGGAGTACTCTAGTTACCTCACCCAGGGGAGCCGGGTGCATAGGTGTCTTTCGGGGTCGGGTTTCGTCGTCGCTTTCTATGGCGAACTGCTGCAAAGTGCTGCTGGCGACCAAGTCGGAAGTGTTCGGGTGGATCCAAAGGTGGATCGAAGATCTGAAGAACCTGAAAGCAGAGGGGACAGAGTCTGGGTCACTAGCCAGTGACCAGGAAGGCGATGAGCAGATGCCCACCGATGTCGAGTGCTTCAGGTAGGTTGATGGTCATCTTGACTCTTCAGCCACGAGGTCCAGGAGGTGTTGACGACAACCAAGAGCTGGATTCGAGCTGTCCCACGACGTTTGTCGATTGCAGGGGTGTCGGCGACCGGATTGGACCCAACAAGCTTTGGCAACAGCAAGTCTCGTGGAAATGGAAGAAGGACGATGTTGCAGACCAGCAAGATCTGAGGGACTCACCCAGCGAGAATAAGTCAGGGCACACCTGGAGCAACCAGGGAACCCAAGCAGAAAAAGATTGGCTTTCGGGAGGGCCTACTAGCCAACAGACTAGCGACCGCGAAGGAGCCTCGAGACGATGCACGTGGAGCTGGCTCACAGGACACTCGTGGAGTAGAGGCCAGTGATCTTTGGTGCAGTTGGTGCTGGAGGCTGGGGCTACTTGGAGCCCAAAGCACGACTTTGTGGGAGACCCAGAAGAGGATGCACTTGCAAATGCGATTGGTGTCCAGGGGTCACGGTTCCACATTACCCACAACAGCTACAGGCCTCAGCTTTGCTGGGGACTCAGGGCAACCTCGGGGAAGTCTGGAAATTCCCCTCTGGTGATGCAAAGACTTCGGCATCCGACGGGAGCTTCAGCGATGCAGACCGGACAATTGCTGCTTTGGTGCCTGCCAAGCAGGGGAGTCACTCCTTGACCCCAAGGGAGATTCTTCAGTCCTCTAATCTTGAAGTAGAGCGTCGAAGGTCCAGGATTCTGTGTCAGAGTTTCGTCCAGGTAAATCTTAAGTCCTAAGGACTGGGGTCCCCTACTTATACTAAGGTAGGGGTTGGACATACTCTGTGGCCCCACCTATGGGAGGGTCAGGGCAGAGGGGTGGTTACACCCCTTTCCCTTTGTCCAGTTTCGCGCCAGAGCAGGGGCTGGAAGCCCCTGAGCCGGTTTGAACTGGGGTATGCACAGGGACACCAAGTGTGCCCCCAGTGCAGGATTTCAAAGCACCCGAGAGTGCTCCCGCCCAGCCCCAATACACACTATCCTGTCTGGGGAGGTGGTCACACCTCCCTGGGACAGGAAACCTGTTGTCCAGGCCTCCCCTGCCGGAGTTTCGGTCAGCAGCAGGAGGCCAGACTCGTGTCTGTGGCAGCGGCATCCATTTTGTGATGCCAGGGCTCTGGAAAGTCAGTACCGGGTATACCGGTGTGTACATGTCTTTCCCTCTAGAAGGGTGGAATGCTACCCCCGCCACCAGAACTGGTGGGGGGTAGTATTCCAAGATGTTTGACACCAAACACGACATGTTTCCGTGCAGCCATCCCAAAGTTAGCATTTAACGCGAGGTTATAATGCGCTTAAGAGTATATGGTCAGGCTGCACTACAAACAGCATCAGAGAAGGGTCTCCGAACGCTGCAGAGGGGCCCTGCTCATGCAGGGGCACCCTCTCACATAGGAACCACGCACTCTGCCTTCAGGATTGATAAGGCCTGCCATAGGAGTGACTTATAGGTTTATATGTGTGTATGTATGTAGTGATATAGGTAGCCTATATCACAGTAAGGGGTGCATGCACCACCTTACCCAGGCTGCAGTAGCAGACCTGTGGTGTCATTTTGGATGGCCTTCCAGGGGTGGCACAATACATGCTGCATCCCCTGGTAGGCCTCTGAGGTACCTATGCCCTGGGTACATAGTATACCATATACTAGGGACTTATAAGGGCACTCCAGATTCCAATCAGAGATGTGCCTAAGGCACATGGAAACCATTTTATAGAGGAAGCAGATAGACTGGGGCCCTGAATAGCAGGATCCCAGTCCAACTAAGTCATAAACCAGCAAAACACCAGGAAAAAAGTGGGGGCAACCATATAGTCAGATTCCACCTTCCTACACATACATCATTGTTTAAGTACATGCATAGCACCTAGCAGATTGGATGAATGCATGAGTAGTGTTTCAGTGATTTAATGACTACATGCTACTGCCCATGTGTTTTTGGTTCAGTGAACAGGTAGTGCCTGGTTGTTTAAATAACTATATGTGTAGTGCCTTGAAAATTCAATGAGGGCATCAGTAGTGCATGGCTGATTAGACGACTGCATGACTAGTGTCTGAGTGATTGCATGACTCCATTGTTAAAGCTTGAGAGATTGGAGGAAAGTAAGTGTACCACTGGGGTCATTGCATTAGTGCAAGAGTATTGCCTCAGTAATTAAATGAGTGCATAGGTACTAGATGAATGATAGGTTTACTACAATCGTACTCTCTGACGTAATGAGATGAGTGCATGAGTAGTGCCTGAGTGTTTGCATGAGTGCACACGTGTGCCTCAGTATTTCAATGAGTACATGGGTTGTAAGTGGATGTTTAGATGACTGCATAGGTCTGTGCAAGTGTTATAATAATTTTATAGTTACAGCCTTGTTAATTGCAAAAGTAAATGGCTAGTGGCTGGGTGATTAGATGAATGTATAGGTAGTGCCTGCATAGTTCAATGATTACATCATTTCTGCCTGCCTGATTGCAAGAGTACATGTGTAGTGTCTAGGTAATAGAATAACTCCATGGATAGTGAATCACTGATTTGATGACTGCCTGACTAGTGGCTGGGTGATTACATGAGTGCCTGAATACTGCTCGACTGACTGAGAAAGTACCTTCATTGCTGTTAGACACATAACAGTTGTGACTGTATCTCTGACTCATAGGTTATCTCCTGTCAGTATCACACTACCTATTTTACTGTGTATACATGCTTTTCTACTGAGCTATGTGTGAGTGAGGTCTAAATATCACACTTGATATATAATTGCATACATGGCTCTCTAGGAGCATACATTGCTTCGTTACTGAGTGTGCACATGCATCAGTAAGTTTCTAAAATGGAAAACAACATTTTAAAAATTTTCAAAGCACAAAACCTTTTGTGAATGGCATACCTACATCATTTCTTACTTCTTCTGCTTCTAAAACATATATTAAGTATTTCTCAGATAAAGGTTACACTACAAATGAAGCTAGCATACGAACTCTTGAGGCATTCTGCACTATTAATCCTCCTCAATTTTAAACAAATCATGTTTAAAGAAAAAACACCACCCTCACCATATACATGAAATTTTCATCAGCCTTACTGAACATAAATCACCATGTAAACATATATGCGATGTACACCTTGAAAGCCATCTTTCAAAGATGGCGATGACCTTTACACTGCAGCTGTGAGGACCAGGCAATTCTGAGGAATACCAGGAGCCATGCACGAGCTGTCCCATGAAGGATGTCGAACGCTGAAGGGTCGGTGTCCGGCACGAGCACCAACAAGCCTTGGCAAATGCAACCAACGCAGAAGCTGAAGAAGGAGCAACGTCGGGACCAGCAAGGTCCAGGGGATGCACCACAAGCAGGGACATCAGGGCAGGCCCCGAGCAATCAGGGGAGCCCAAGAGAAACAAAGGGGATCCTCAAATGGATCCACAGGCCAGAGGCACTGGAGTCGCGAGAGGACCTCAAGCAGCTCACCAAAAGATGCATGCCACGATGCACACAATGTGGTGTCGCCCAAGATTCTGGTCACTGGAGGTGCTCGAGGTTAGGGCTACTAGGAGCCTGAAGATCTTCTTGGAAGGAAGTCAACAAGCCTTTACAACTGAAAGTTGACGCAGTGCACATGGGTTCAGTTATTGCAATACCCACGAGGGATACTGGCCTCAAACTTGGTGAGAGGGCAGCGCAGGTCTCAGGAGCTGTGGAAAACCACTACCTGTGTTGCAGAGCCTTGGGAGTCCGAAGGAGCTCAGGATCAGCAGACAGGTCAACTTAGTTGCGGTGCCTGCAGATGCAGGGAAGTGACTTCTTCTCTTCAAGGGAGATTCCTTCAGGTGTCTTTGATGCCCACAAGCCAGGGAAGGTTTCTGTATGGTGCACAGGCACAGACGATTCAGCATACTGGAAGGGGGATGACGTCGAGCCCAAACGAAGTCCAGCGAAGTCCAGAGTGCCCAGACTGTAGAAGAAAAAGTGGTGTCTGATCTGAATCTTATGCAATGTTGAAGCAGCAGGAGGGCAGAATCATGTCTCTGGTCATCAGCAACCATTTTGTGCAGTCCGGGTCAAGAAGGCTGGTACCCGGAACACTAGGGAGCCTAATGGAGGGATCTCACAGTGCTTGGAATCATACCTCCCACAACGTTTATGGTGTGGGGGTATAATTCCAACATGTTTGATACCAAACATGATAGGATTCGTTGCAGCTGTTTTCTAGATGGTCACCGCATAATTACGCGATGCCCCTCTATATAGTATATGGCATGTTCACTGACACCAGGGAGAATGGACTCGGTGAGCTGCAGGGGTGTCCTGCTCATGCAGGGGCACCCTCTCACTTAGAACCAAGAACCCTGCCTTCAGGATAGCAAAGGCCTGCTATAGGGGTGACTTATAGGTTTCAAGTGCAGTGACCCTAGATATAGGAAACCTATATCTTTAGTAAGTGGTGCTAGAACCAGCTTACACAGGCTGCAATGGCAGGCCTGTAGTTCCATTTTGAATGGTCACTCATGGGTGGCATAATACATGCTTCAGCCAATGGGAGACCTCTGGGGTACCTACGCTCTGGGTACCTTAGTACCATATACTAGGGACTTATAAGGGTACCCCAGTAGCCAATCTGGGATGCACCTAAGTACTGAACACAACAATTTAGGGAGAAAGCAGATAGACTGGGGTCCTGATTAGCAGGATCCCAGTCGGACTAATCAAATACAGGTTAGCACCAGGCAAAAATGGGGGAACCATAGAAGCAGATCCTACTTTCCTACACCGAGCCCCAGAAAAAAGTAAAAAGTAAAGAAAAGGGGGCAAGGTAGCAATACCCTGACCCTCCAGATATGGTGGGGGAGTCCCATAGGGATCCCGGCGCTTTGGAAAAGCATTTTTTAAAACTTTTTGCCGTGATCTTATGGGTGGATCCGCGACAAAATAAAAAAAAGACGTGCAGGCTCCCGCATGCATCTTTTTTAAAGCCCTCAGGTGGGCCAAATCCCGGGGGCAAGAAGGAGGGGGCTCATGGGGCCCCCCTCTTGGGCTTCCGCAAAGCCCCAGGCACTGCCACCTCCCCGGGGCTGTAAACAATGAAAATGTGGGGGGTCACTCAGCCCCACACAGACCTGGGGACCGCCACCTCCTTAGGGCAATGAATAGTCTAAATGTGGGGGAGCTGCTCAGCCCCCGCTGCCTCGGGGACATCCACCTCCCCGGGGCTGTAAACAATGAAAATGTGGGGGGACCTACTCGGCCCCCTGCAGCCCTAGGGACAGCCACCTTACCAGGGCACTGTTGCATACAAATGCGGGGGCCCACTTTGTCCCTCCCCCGTGGCCCCAGGAACCACCTCCTCCCTGGAGCACATACATGAATTAATTTTAAATAAACAATGCGGGGGAGGTCCTACTTCATTTGAGATGTCATCAATGATGTCCCTGACCATGTCATGAGTGATGTAATATGTGAGGTCATAAGCAGTGCATTGCGGGGGCACGAGTTATAGTTAGCTCAGCTAACTACAACTGCTGAATTTCACTGGTTTTATATGAGTGAAACCTGAACCTGACTATAACATCCCTGTAACCTTTGTTTCTTGCCGTGAATTTCTAAGGTTTTTTTAATTAAATTTCCTAACTATAATGTCCATGTAACCTGTGTTTTTTCCAGTGAAAATGTATATATATATATATATATATATATATATGTATATATATATATATATATATATGAACCTTATGCTTGAATTACAAGAACTCAAAAGTGAAAGTACAAGTCAAGCCATAATGAGGAGTGCTGAAAATTTAGCTCATGAACAGTGAGTGGCGATATTAGGTGGTTCCCCAACAAGCTTCATACCAAGCTCAAGGTTTATACCATTAACAACTAAGGATGCCACGGATGTATATAATGAACTAATTGTGAATGACTTGAAAAATCTGCACAAGCGTACTAGTGAAAAGAAAACTGTGAAGACACAAAAACAAAAGGAATATAATGCTTTTGTGAATAAACTATCACAAAATCATAACTGTATTGTGCGTAATGCAGAATAAGGTGGCAAGGTTGTTTTATGGGAAAAAGGAAAATACTTAACTGAAGCATACAAACAATTGAATAACAGAGCTAATTATGTTAAGATTAAACAAGATATAATGTTAACGAGTCACCAGAGTTACAACACAGAATTGCAACAATGGTATGAGCAAAGCCTGATTAGTTACGACGAATTTATGTTTTTAAAAATAAGCAGTCCAGTAACACCAGTGCTCTATTTAATACCTAAAGTGCACAAGGACATGGTGAATCCCCCAGGGTGCCCCATTATTTCAGCCAATGGGAGCACTCTGGAAAATACATCAAAATACGTTGATTCATTTTTAAATGATCTTGTGAAAACACTCCCATCCTATATACAGGACACGGGAGATTTCCCCGGAGGATCTATGATCTCCCGTGGGAAGAAGATTTTTATTAATTACTATGGACGTGACAACACTCTATACAAGTATTAAGCATGATGACGGCCTGAAGGCGATAAAACACTTTCTAGGGAGTAGAACTTTAAATCTTTGGTCACATACTCAAATGTTGTTGAAAATGGTAGAAAAATGCCTCAAAAGTAACTACTTCCTGTTCAATGGAGAGCTCTTCCACCAAATATGCGGTACACCAATGGGCACCTGCTTCGCCCCCAGCTATGCGAATTTGCATATGGGCTGGTGGGAGGAGCAGGTGGTCCAATTAGAGTACCAAGAAATATGGCAACAACATATTATGCGTTGGAGTCGTTTTATTGACGACTTATTTGTGGTATGGAAGGGTTCGGAGAAGGAAACTAAGGAATTCATTAAGAGACTACAGGTGAATAATTTGAATCTTAAATTCACTAATAACATCAGTACAACATCTGTAAACTTTCTTGACCTCACAGTATACATTCAGGATGGTAAACTTGAAACCAAAGTTTTCCGCAAACCAACAGTGGGGAATACGTTGCTTCATGCAACTAGCTTCCATCCTAAAAACTTGATTAGAAGCATCCCATATGGAGAGTACATAAGAGCTGAAAGAAATTGTAGTAATCAAGTAGAAATTAAAAAAGAGATTCTGTGTTTAAAGAAAAGATTCAGAGCCAGAGGATACATAGACAAGTGCATAGAGTCAGCAATTTTCAAGGCAAGCAAAAAACTGAGGGAAGAAATATTATTCAGTAAAAGCAAAAGCAAGGAGAGCGACGAAAATAAGACTACAAGCCAGTGTAGAATAACAACCTACAGTAAACAACAAACCAATTTCAGAAACATTCTGAACAAACACTGGCATATTATACGTAATGACCCAATTTTGGGTAAAGTAGATAATTTTGGGTAAGCCGCAGATAACATTTAGACGTGTAAAATCCCTCAAGCAAGCTCTTGTAAGTAATATGCTAAAAGATGCGAAATCAGTAAAACCCAAAGCATTATGGCTCACCAGAAAATCAGGTTTTTTTAAAATGCGTCAAATGTAAAGTCTGTATCCACGGCAAGAATACGAACATGTACAAATCGGGTCTGACAAGTGCAGTTAAAAAGATCAAGGGGGAATTCAATTGCAAGATGGAGTTTGCTGTCTATGTGCTTCAGTGCCCTTGTGGCCTGAGGTACGTGGGCAGTACAATTCTAGCAGTGCACAAACGTATACTCCAGCATTTAAGAGCTATCAAGAATGGAGACAAATCATATCTAGTAGCGTGCCACTTTGAAAGTGTGCATAACAGAGATGTGAAAGGTTTGACATATTTTGAAATTGATGCAGTCCCGCCCAATAGCAGAGGCGGTAACCGGGTAAAGAAATTAAGAAAGTTAGAGTCTTGCTATATAATAGAACTAGACACTAAGGTCCCGGAAGGATTAAACATGGAAGAAGATTTCCTTACACACTTGTGATAAATTATGCCATAAATGAACTTCATAACCCCGTAGTAATTTTGTATATATATGTTTGTAGAGGTTATTTATTAAGTTTTATTTTTTGTATTATTTAAGTTTATTACACACATGCACTTGCACTTTTCTTCAAGACAGTAGTTGTATATAATTGTATCTGGTAATGAAAAATTTCTATGAAATTTCATGATGGTATTTGCTCATTTGGGCTTTATTGTATGAATTAGCCAATGCAGCTGAACTTTGGCCCACAGGGGCGGAATACATTGAAAAGTGGCACAGGTTGAAATGTGAATTTATGGGCATTTGCCCATTAGGATGAGGTTGGGATAGAATTTAAAGCACATCCGGAAATTATGGATTTAAAAAATTGTAAACATCAACTATGCATTAGCATAAAAGCGGAAACCTCATCTATAAATATTTGCACTATAAAAATGTTTTAAATACCTTCGGTAAGATACATGAATCACTAAGATTCGGTAATGGTTTAGAAAACAAATCAAAACTACAAGTCTGTTTTTACTTACTAGTATTTTGTAGTCCTCACGTGACACGCGAGCAAATGTGTTTATAAAGTGAATTTAAAACTTTACTTCGGTATTGGTGAACAAGGCTGCTGGGCAGCCGAAATGCATCCAATGGAGGCCGGCAAATAAGCATATTTGCGTATCCCAACACGGCGTCGTCATCCTTTGTTTGGAAGGTTAATGGAAATTGTAAACGGACCATCCTAGTGTGGTCCGGTGCGGCGGCGCGCCCTTTGGTCTGGAGCAGCGGCGGTATAACGCAAGGAACTTGGCAGAATATATATATATATATATATCACTGAAAAAACCATAGGTTTTAGGGACAGTTATAGTTAGTTGGACATTGCACTCGTACAAAACCCGTGAAATTCCCCCGTTATAGTTAGTTCAGCTAACTATAACTCGCGCCCCGCAATGCACTGCTGATGACGTCACATATTACATCACTCATGACATGGTCAGTGACATCACTGATGACATCACTGATGACATCTCAAATGACATCACTGATGACATCATCCAGTGACTGTGTGTTTCTGTAAAGTTTAAATATTTTTAATATATATAGGGAAAGGCGTATTGAAGAATGAGTGGGTGTATAAGTGTGTGTATGGATGATTTAGTAGGTGCGTGACTAATTCTATAAGTGAGTGATTAAACGTATCTTACTGAATGCATGGGTTAGTGACTAAACTGGGTTAATGTCTGTATCTGTCTGTTGCTGTGTAAGTGGCTGCATGGGTTTGTGAATAGCTACATGAGTGTCTATAAGAGTTATTGATTTGTTGTCTGAGTATCTGTATGGGTGCCTGAGTGTTTGTGTGGATGGGGTGTGTGCGACTGTGCATAGATGTGTGAGTGGGTGATTCACTGGGTGGATGGTTTCAAGAGTGCATCTGTGATAGACTGTATGGGTGGGTAAGTGTGTGTAAGAGTGTGTTATTGAGTGAATGTATGTCCCAGTGGTTCATGTGTGAGTAACTACATATGTGAAAGGCAGTATATATGTGTATTGGAGTATATAAATAGCTATAAGCGAGAGTGAGTGATTGTGATAGTGGCTGTATGGATGAGTGTGTGCTTGTATCAGTGATTGTATAAGAGCGTAACAATGTGCTAGTATTTGTATGATTAAGTGAGCTGGTGTGTGTATAACTGTATAGGTGAGTAAATGGCAGTGTGTTTAATTATTTGCATGACTGACTAGGTGTGTGAGTACCTCTATGGATGAGTGGCGGTGTTTGAGTGTCTATATAGGAGTAAGAGTGCATATGATTGTCCTGTACTGAGTGACCATAAGTATGAGTGACTGTACGGGTGAGTGAGTGGATGTGTGTGTGTAGACCTAAGAATCAGTGAGTGGGTATGTAGTTATTGGTGTTGGAGTGTCTATGGTTTTGCGAATGGCAGTCTGCAATTTAGATTGGGTGTATCAAAGGTTATATTAGGGTGTGAGGAGGTGCATCAGATTATCACGTGGATGATGTCATCAGTGATGTCATTTGAGATGTCATCAGTGATGTCATCAGTGATGTCACTGACCATGTCATGAGTGATGTAATATGTGACGTCATCAGCAGTGCATTGCGGGGCGCGAGTTATAGTTAGCTGAACTAACTATAACGGGGGAATTTCACGGGTTTTGTACGAGTGCAATGTCCAACTAACTATAACTGTCCCTAAAACCTATGGTTTTTTCAGTGAATTTCAAAGGTTTTTTAAATGCTAATTTCTAACTATAACTTATCTGAAACCTATGGTTTTTTCAGTGAATTTCAAAGGTTTTTTAAATGCTAATTCCTAACTATAACATGTCTGAAACCTACGGTTTTTTCAGTGAATTTCAAAGGTTTTGTAAATGACAATTTTTAAATGTATTAATTGTTATATTAATTTTTTTCATACTGATTTATTACATTTTTAGATTTTTTTTTACATATTTTATTTTTTAAATTACATTGTAATTACATTATACATTACATTACAAAAAATACTTTCTCAGAATGAATTACTTTAGTTTAAATACTTTGCACATAGGCAATAGACTTTTAAGTACAGTAGTTACAGTTGTTGCAATGGGCACCACATTTTCAAACACAATGCAACATTCAGCTCAATGTGAATTTCTAGTTAAATGCAATTAGTTACTTTATGGATTACTTTTCTAACCACAGGACTGGATCCTAGATTCAGTCCTGGTACATCTCCTGTAAACAGTTGAGTAAAAGCGTTTTGGTTACAGTCATGATTTTTAAGGAATATTATTGTATTTTAAAAGTTGACAGAAACTTTTTCTCATAGAATCACCAATGTTATCCTATGGAAGGAAATTCACTTAGCAGGTAAAAACTGTTATCGTTACTTTTTCTTACTCAGTGTTGGATCCTGGATCCAGCACTGGTGCATCTCCTGTAAACAGTTGAAAGAATGCGTTTAAGTCATACAGGCGATTTTTAAGGAATATTTGTAGTTTGTGAAAATCGACACTTTGAAACTTTTCTGCTGAAAACCAGACAATGGATTCCTATGGAAGAAAATATAAGTTACTGGTAAGTACGGTTAAAATTACTTTTCAGGACCAGTACTGGGCTGAAAGATGCAGCACTGAGGTCTCTCCTGATAACAGGTGAGTAAATCGAAATTCGTATTTCGGCTGATTTTAGAGGAATATTTGTATGTTTCAAAAATCAACACTTAGAAACTTTTTCAGCAAAAAGCAGGCAATGATATCCTATTGAAGGAAATTCAAGTTACTGGTAAGTACGGTTAAAATTACTTTTGAGGATCAGTACTGGGCTGAAAGATGCAGCACTGAGGTCTCTCCTGATAACAGGTGAGTAAATCGGAATTCGTATTTCGGCTGATTTTAGAGGAATATTTTAAAGTTCCAAAACTCCACACTTAGAAGAATTTCCAAGTGAAACCAGTCAATGTTAGCCTATGGAAGGAAATTCAAGTTACTGGTAAGTACGGTTAAAATTACTTTTCAGGACCAGTACTGGGCTGAAAGATACAGCACTGAGGTCTCTCCTTATAACAGGTGAGTAAATCGGAATTCGTATTTCGGCTGATTTTAGAGGAATATTTGTATGTTTCAAAAATCAACACTTAGAAACTTTTTCAGCAAAAAGCAGGCAATTATATCCTATGGAAGGAAATTCAAGTTACTGGTAAGTACGGTTAAAATTACTTTTGAGGATCAGTACTGGGCTGAAAGATGCAGCACTGAGGTCTCTCCTGATAACAGGTGAGTAAATCGGAATTCGTATTTCGGCTGATTTTAGAGGAATATTTTAAAGTTCCAAAACTCCACACTTAGAAGAATTTCCAAGTGAAACCAGTCAATGTTAGCCTATGGAAGGAAATTCAAGTTACTGGTAAGTACGGTTAAAATTACTTTTCAGGACCAGTACTGGGCTGAAAGATACAGCACTGAGGTCTCTCCTGATAACAGGTGAGTAAATCGGAATTCGTATTTCGGCTGATTTTAGAGGAATATTTTAAAGTTCCAAAACTCCACACTTAGAAGAATTTCCAAGTGAAACCAGTCAATGTTAGCCTATGGAAGGAAATTCAAGTTACTGGTAAGTACGGTTAAAATTACTTTTCAGGATTAGTACTGGGCTGAAAGATGCAGCACTGAGGTCTCTCCTGATAACAGGTGAGTAAATCAGAATTCGTATTTCGGCTGATTTTAGAGGAATATTTGCACAATGGTGAAGGGAGGGGGCGGGCCTGAGGTGACATCTGTGCAAACGCGCCCCGTGGTGCGTTTTAAGTTGGGGGATTAAGTCCCCTTGAATCATGAGGGTCCCTACGGGCCAACTAGCCCACCAGGAACCTCCAGTATGCGCCAGGGGCTGCGTTGCAGAGACATGTACAGAGGCCACACCCCTTTTACACCTCTCTGCAACGCAGCTCTGTGGCGCTTTCTGGATGTACCTGTTGGGCTAGTTGGCCCCCAGGGACCCTCAGGATTGAAGGGGATTTAATTCCCCATCTTAAAACGCGCCACGGGGCCTGTTTGCACACATGTCACCTGAAGCCCCGCCCCTCCCTTCACCACTGTGCAAACGCGCCCCGTGGCGCGTTTTAAGTCGGGGGATTAACTCCCCTTGAATCCTGAGGGTCCCTGGGGTGCAACTAGCCCACCATATACCTCCAAAAAGCGCCACAGAGCTGCGTTGCAGAGAGGTGTAAAAAGGGGCGTGGCCTCTGTACAACTCTCTGCAAGGCAGCCCCCTGGCGCATACTGGAGGTTCCTGGTGGGCTAGTTGGCACCCAGGGACCCCCAGTATTCAAGGGGAATTCGTTCCCCCTTTGCAAACGCGCCAGGGGGCGCGTTTGCAGAGTGGTGAAGGAAGGGGGCGGGGCCTGCGGGCCCGATCGTTTTTTTTTGTTTTTTTTTCCCCCCTGAAGGGGGGCTGTGTGGCCCCCCTTCCTTTTTCCTATTTTTAGGCCCTGGGGACCCCATCCACCAGGGCCTTACCCCTTTTTTTTAAATTAAAATTAAAAAAAAAAAAAACGGGAAGGGGGCCGCGTGGCCCCCCTTCCCTGGGCCTGTATTGGCCCCGGGGACCCCATCCCCCGGGGCATGGCCTCTTTTTTTTTTATTTGGAGGGGGGCTGCGTGGCCCCCCTCCTCAGGCCATTTAAGGCCCCGGGGACCCCATCCCCCGGGGCCAGCCTTGCACTTTTTTTTTTTTTTTTACTTTTTTTACCTTTGGGGAGGGGGGCTGCGTGGCCCCCCTCTGTGGCCACTTATGATCCCGGGGACCCCATCCCCCGGGGCCTGGCCTCTCGTTGGGGACTGTGGGGGGGTCCCCAAACCCCCCACAGTCCCGCCGGCTCCCCGTGTCCTACGGGAGCCGGCATTGCTTTTACACATGGGGAGCAGCTAACATGCTGCTCCCCATGTGGAAAAGCAATCAGCTTTGGATATTGAAAGAGAGAGCAGGTTTCCTGCTCTCTCTTCCAATATCCAAAGCAGTTTGCAATGACAGGACGGGAGCCGCGAGGCTCCCGTCCTGTCATTGCAAACAGCAGTGTCCCGGGGGTAGGCACCCCGGGACACTGCAGGAGCCGGCCCTGGGGGGTGGCGGTCCCCAGGGCCACCACAGGCTCCAGGAGGGGGCCCGCGCGGCCCCCCTCCTTACATTTTGAAAGCCCCGGGGAGGTGGTGGTCCCCGGGGCTTGGGGGTCCAAAACGGACCCCCATTGTAATTTTTCTTAGTGCCCCGGGGAGGTGGTGGTTCCCGGGGCGTGTGGGGGGGCTGGAGCCCCCCACACAGGTTTTTCAAAAATAAAAAAAGAAGCCCCGGGGAGGTGGCGGTCCCCGGGGCTGCGGGAGGGCTCAGAGCCCTCCCGCACCATTATACATAAAGCCCCGGGGGGGTGGTGGTCCCCGGGGCTTAGGGGGCCCTTAGAGGCCCCCCACACATAAAATTACCCCCCCCCCAGCATGCCCCCGGGACTTGGCCCACCCGGGGGCCAATTAACATCGAAGCGCGGGAGACCGCGCTCGATTTTTTTTTCGGCAGGATTCGCGCACCCTGAGCGCATCCTGCCGATTTAAAAAAAAAATATATATTTGTTTTGCCCAGGGGTCCTTGTGGGACCCCCTGAGCAGACCTAGGGGGTCAGGGTGTTTCTACCCTGCCCCCTTTGTGCGCTTTGCGCACTTGTTTCTGTCCCTCGGTTCTACCGAGGGACAAAATGGCTGCCAACACTTCCTGATTTGGAGTGTTGACAGCCAATTAGCATGCAGCTCGTGATCGGGAGGGTGCGCGAATCCGACGCGGCCATAGATATATCTATCTTTTTACTTTTGATTTTCTCAGCAACTACTGAACGGATTTACACCATTTAACAAAAAGGGTTCTTTCTGAACCAAGAACTACCTCTTTGCCAAATTTGGTGTAATTCCGTTCAGCAGTTCGGGCTGTAGCCGTGTCTAAAGTTTCCTATGGAAAATTGCATGGGGAAAACACGTTTTGGGACCCCCCTTTTTTCTCGGCCCCCGCTTGACGAATCCCCCCGAGACTTTCAGGGTAGGAGCGGACCGGAGCGCCCCACAAAGTTTGAAAATTTTGCGAAGATACGTCAACCGGCAAGAGAGTTATTTCAAATAGAATGTCGCGGATTTCCTATGGATAATAGGTTGTAACTATAACTATCTACTGGCGACCGCCAGTAGATAATATATATATATATATATATATATATATATATATATATATATATATATATATATATATATATATATATATATATATATATATATATATATATATATATTACCTACTGGCGGTCGCCAGTAGGTAGTTATAGTTAGGACCTATTTTCCATAGGAAATTCACAACATTCTATTTCCAATAACTTTGGCGCCTGTTGATGAATCTTCGCGAAACTTTCAAAACTCGTGGGGCGCTACGGTCTGCTCCTATCCTGAAAGTTTCGGGGTGATTCGGCAACTAGGGGCCGAGAAAAAAGCGGGGTCCCAAAACGTGTTTTCCCCATGCAATTTGCCATAGGAAACTTTAGACACGGCTACAGCCCGAACTGCTGAACGGAATTACACCAAATTTGGCAAAGAGGTAGTTCTTGGTTCAGAAAGAACCCTTTTTGTTAAATGGTATAAATCCGTTCAGTAGTTCCTGAGAAATTTGAAAAAGAAAACATATCGATATCTGGGCAGAGCCTAACCACACATGTCATCGTGAGATCTGATTGGCTGTCAGCACTTCATCCTGGAATTGCTGGCAGCCATCTTGGGACCAATATAAATGATAGTACCCCATTGAAATGCATTGTAGTGAATCGAAGATTTTGAGGGTTACCAAAAGGAGAACTATAAAGGGTGATAACAGACTTTAGTTACATTAGAATTCATTTGTTGATGGTACCATACTAATTTCAGGAATTGGGGTGTGTTCTAAGGTGATTTTACCCTGTGAAAAACCTTCTGCTGGGATATCATGAATCATGTTTGAGAGAAAACTATTTTCACATGCTTGTCCCATACAGTTTTGGAAGGTGCTCCAGAAGCTAAAATGAGAGCATATTTTCTGTAAATTCACATTATCTTTCTCAGTCATGTGAGAATGAAGTCTGACATTCTCAGTAAAACATGTACATCCAACAAGGGCAGAGACTGTCAGTTGATTCCTTTGTGTTCTACTGCAGCTTCCCAGAGTGTTCTAAAGAACAACTAGAGTGCTAACAGCCTTACTTATGACAAAAGTATGGCACACCTGAAGCCATCTTGATTGGAATAAACTGGTAACACTTAAAACATTTAATTTAAAAAGGAACAAAATGATGGGGTTCATTTTGTCATAGAAATTATGGTTAGTGCTGTAGAAAGAAAAATTAGGACATGTTTCAAGTGTGATCTCAAATATCTTCCTGTTATATTTCATCAGGAGCAGCCTGTCAGTTGATGGCTTTGTGTTCTACTGCAGCTTCCCAGAGTGTTCTAAAGAACAACTAGAGCGCTAACAGTCTTACTTATGACAAAATTATGGCACACCTGAAGCCATCTTGATTGGAATAAACTGGTAACTCTTAAAACATTTAATTTAAAAAGGAACAAAATGAGGGGGTTCATTTTGTCATAGAAATTATGGTTAGTGCTGTAGAAAGAAAAATTAGGACATGTTTTAAGTGAGATCTCAAATATCTTCCTGTTATATTTCAACAGGAGCAGCCTGTCAGTTGATGCCTTTGTGTTCTACTGCAGCTTCCCAGAGTGTTCTAAAGAACAACTAGAGCGCTAACAGTCTTACTTATGACAAAAGTATGGCACACCTGAAGCCATCTTGATTGGAATAAACTGGTAACACTTAAAACATTTAATTTAAAAAGGAACAAAATGAGGGGGTTCATTTTGCCATAGAAATTATGGTTAGTGCTGCAGAAAGAAAATTTAGGGCATGTTTTAAGTGAGATCTCAAATCCTCTTCTATTTCATTAGAAAATTCTGACATGCAGACTGAAACAATCACTTTCAATACCAGCAGTAGACTTCCAGTTAACTCCCTGGTGAGCAGTAGCTTTACTACAGTGATCTAATGAACAACTAGAGTGCTAACATTCTGAATTTATGGCAAATGTGTGACACATCTGAATGCCTTCTTGATGGAATCAAAGTAAAAAACTGAAAGCATTTCCTACTGAGGAGACTGCAGTAAATGACAAAATTAGGAAACTTCATACCAAATAAGTCTCCCAAGATGGCCACCAGAGAAAAAGAGCCCAAATGTAGCACAAATATCACCCAGATGTAGCCCACATATAGCCCAATGACAGAAGTGTGCAAAACACTTTTTATTTTTAGGTTTTCTGCAGTTTTATATAGTGCAAACTGGTCAGGTATTGGAGCGTTACATCTTACTTGGACCCCTTATTGCGTATTTTGCACGAAGTACATGAGATTGATCTTGCGAAACATTGAACTTTACAATTCTGTTAACCTGAAGTTGCTCTGAACCGGGCTTTGTAACACCCGTTTTTACCTACTGGTTTTAACCCCTTCGGTGCTCATGACGAGCTCAGCAGTGCTCGTGTACGCATGACGAGCTGAGCTCGTCATGAACCCGCCCACTCAATGAAACGCCTCGCACAGGGCGAAAATCGGCCGCGCACCGAAGGGGTTAATTAATTCTCACTGTATTGTATTAGGAAAGAGGATTTTCTGTTTTTAGGTACACTTTTATGATCTATGTTTCTAAATCAGATCAAATAAAGTTTAATGAATTCTATGGCAGGACGGAGGCGAGGATTATGCATATCTTTCCTCACTTTATTTGCATAGCAGTTCAAAGAAAACGTAACACAACAATCATTAAACAAAAGACTACACAACCCATGAACCATTAGGGGGTAGTCTCCAAGGCAACTATAGTCCAATCATATCACAGTCCATCGTATATAATATTGTGACGTCCCTTCCGCTTCCTCTTTCTTCACTGCTCATCAGTTAAGTGCATTCCTTACATTCTTGGCTTAATCTGACGTTGTTGCTGTTTGTATAGCGGTTTCTTGTGCACGTTATTAGCATTATTGCCTTGGTATTGTTTCATATTCCCTGCGCAGCAGGCTCTTGCCCGAGCGTGTTCTCCCCCTTGCAGTTTCTCCCGCTGTGTGCTCTGCGCGCGGTGAGATCCTGTCAGGCGCGTCTGGTACAAGCGAGGCAGCTCTGTCGAGCGCTCCCGCTGGTCTTTACGCGTGTTTGGGAATCCGGTCACTCCTTTAGTGTCCGCTTGATTCCCGACCAACCCTCGCCTAATTTTGACACCGCTACGCAGTGATTTCCCCACACGGCCACGTTAGTGACCAGCGCCACCAGGTGGTGGTAATTGGTATTGCGCCTCAGTCTATTCTTATAACAGCTTCGGGGAAAGCCCAGCTTAAGGATTTTAATGCAAAAGAACAAGGAGACCCTGGAAGTCAGCGGGGACCAAGGGTGGAGTTGTGCTTTACGAAACAAGGGTCCCACACAATTAGAATGCAGAATTACAATTTCACAATTTCATAATAAAAATTGGAATAAACAAATGTTTAATGTTAGAGATAGGTATTTAATGCGAGTGTCAATGAAACAAGGCAGTAATAACACGTGAAAATTAAGGGTGAGCAACCGTGGCAAGGCAGAGGGAAATCGGCCGATTTCCTTACCCCAGGCAAGTGACTTAAAAACGTGACTTTTCAGTATGCGTAAATATAAATAAACAAAAGTCACAGTTGAGGTTACATCTCATACTCCACAAAAAATATAAATAGTGGTATAGAGTTGAGAATGTATGTGTCGACGACGTTTCAATCCCGAAGAGAGTATCGGGATCTCATCAGGACTAATAGATAGAGCAGGTGCCTGAGAAGTTGCCTGGATAAGTAAGAGGGAGGGGAAGAGGAAAGAAGGGAAGGAGCAATCAATTAAAATAAAATAAAACCATGAAAAGGGGAATTGGGAAGGAAGGGAAGAGAGGAAGCAATAAAAATGAGAAAAAATGCAGAAGGGAAATGGGAGGGAAGGGAATAAATTAATTACATTCAAGGAAATAATAAGGAGAAATGACAGTAGAGTGGATACGTGAAAGTGTGAGGGTGAAGGGAAGATAGAAGGTGGTGAGGAGTGGGGGAGGGGGTGTTAAAGATATCAGGATCAGGGAATAGGTGAAGAAGAAAGGAAGACCAAGAAATAAGGGACTGTGCGGCAGGGAAGAAAGGTGAGAGAGGAAGAGTATAAAGGGAGGATTAGAAGGAGAGGGACTGACCAGTGGTGCGGCAAGTATGGGAGCCGCGATGTAGGGAGCCAGGGCGAGGTGCTGGCGTAATGGTCCGCCAGGAGCAGACAGGAGACGTAAAGTATAAGGGAGTTCTGAAATAAAATAAGGTGTAAGGATGAATATTTAGGAGCCGTGAGTGGAAACCAGGAAGAGATGCCAAGGGGGGAGAGGTCTTACCGTAGTGGTACGCGGGAATCCGACCTGGAGACCGGAGGTAGCACCTCCCGGCCGGAAGACTGAATGTAGGATGGGCGTGCCAGTCGGCTGGCCACTAGGTGGGTATTAATCAATGCGACCCTGAAATCGGGAATAGGAGCCGTGCGCCGGCTCGGTGGCTAAGGGAAAAAGGAATAACGTGAGGGTAAGGTGGAGGAGGAGCGGGGGGATAATACAAGCAAAGTGGGAAGAGGTCCTACCGTAGGGTACGCGGGAATCCAACCTGGAGACCGGAGGTAGCACCTCCCGGCCGGGAGGCTAAATGAAGGATGGCCGTGCCAGTCCGCAGGCCACTAAGTGGTTATTAATCAACGCGACCCTGAAACCGGGAATAGGAGCCGTGCGCCGGCTTGGTGGCTAAGGGAAAAGGAATAACGGGAGGGTGAGGCGGAGAAGGAGCGAGGGGAGAATACAAGCAATGTGGAGCAAGATAGGCAGAAAGCGAAGGGCTAATGGGCCAGGCTTACCTGATACAGGAGGGAAACTGGACGGCTGGGGGATCCGGGATCAACCGAACAGATGCGGACAATGCCGGCAGTAGAGTGAAGCAAAGCGAGGTCGCGGAGGACCTACGTAGTCATAGGGCACCGGAGGTGACGTGGTGGGTAGACACGAGTGTTTCTGCTCAGCGTAAGGGTGGCGGCCATATTGGAAGGGGGTATGAGAGCGAAGAGTACAACGTAAAGTGACAGAAGGTGCCGAGAGTAACGATGTGAATAACCACAAGTATACAGGCTCATCGTGAAGTTGGCAGCCATAATGGAGGGGGGTAATAGAATGATGTAATCGAATACAAGGGAGAATGAGAAGGGGAGGGTCAGAGGGTAAGAGGGAGCAGATGGCGTAAAGGGTGTACTACAAGGGGAAAGGGAAAAACAAGGTGGGAATGCAAGAAGAACCAAGGGAGCAGATGAGAGAAAAGGAAATTCCGAGGGGGATAAAAAGGGGAAAAAGGATATGAAAATAATAATAACAAGGTGGGGATGAAGGGAAAAACCGAGGGAGTAGAAAAGGAAAAAGGAAAGGAAGAAGGAGAAAACAGAGGAGTAGAAGAAGAGTTACGAAATACATGGAGAGTAGGTTAGGAATAGGGAGAATAGCATGGGTGCAATGCATAAGGCCGTAGAGAATAGAAAGTGATGGGGAATAAGGGTGGGGGACAACGATGCAGTATGCGGGAGGGAAGTTACAGATAGCAATACAGAGTAGAAACTAGAGACACATGCACAGTGTGCCGGGGAAGATTACAACAAGTTAGACCAGTCTTCCAGGCGATTAAGTCCTGTATGGAGACTGTCCGTACGTATAATCCATTTTAACTCCTCCTTGTTGAGGATGCCTGTAATGTTCGTAATTCTCGGAGGTTGGAGGATCACTGCGATGACTTGCCACCTTATTTGGTCCTCCGTATGATTAAATGCGGCAAAATGTTCAACAAGAGGTGCGTTTGGTGTTGCGCAACGTATCCGACTTCTGTGTTGGCAGATCCGGATCCTGATTTTTTGTGTCGTTTGTCCTACATATATTAAGTTGCATGGGCAAAAGATGGCGTATATAACATTGGCAGTGTTACAATTGGAAAAATGCGATAAAGTGACATCAATATTGGCATGCACAAATTTCTTAGTGTCATTCGTGAGATGGCAAACACTACAACCTCCGCTTTTGAAATGTCCTAGTACAGGTGGCAGGCCCCAAATTTGCCTGAGTGTGGTCTTGTTGTTACCGCTGGGGAGGGCTGCTCTGACAAGGTGATCATGTATACTTTTATTTTTCTTAAATGCAAATAAGGGACGTTCTAGATTCAGACTCCCTGCGTTGAGTGTGGGCCAATGTTTGAGGATACTCTTCCTAACTGAGTTGGAGATAGATGAAAATGTAGTAACGCAGACAAGTTTGTCGCTGTTGTTTCTATCTTTGGGGCTCAAAAGGGTTTCTCTTGGGCAGTACCATGCGCGTTTCATGGCTGTTTTAACTAGTTTACGCGGGTAGCCTCTGCTTATCAATTTAGTTGTAAGGACTTTTGCTTCCCTAAAATAATCTTCCTTGCAGTAGCAATTGCGTCTTGTACGCTAACATCCGCCAGGAATTGAGAATATGGAAGTATGAGATGTTCACGTAAGGCCCTAGGATGATGACCTATTGTAGTGCCTAGCAGTGTGTTTTTCTCTGTGGAGTTTGCGGTATAGGGAGGTGTAGAGTTTCCCTTCTTGTGCAATAATTTCTGAGATCAAGGAAGGCAATCTCCTGTTTACTCTTATTTAAGGTAAAGTTAAGGCCATTACAATGATTGTTCAACCAATCTTTGAAATGTAACAAGTCTGAGTCTGTCCCTTTCCAAATGAGGAAAATATCATCAATATAACGTTTCCATTCAAGAATGTTGGCTCTGAAAGGGTTATGGGGTGACAATATTCTTTGTGTCTCAAGACAATCCATGTAAAGTATGGCAAAGTTTGCACCCATACTAGTACCTTTAACCTGTTGGTAGAAATTACCATTAAACAGGGAAAAGTTCCTTGTAAGGCATATCTTCAAAGGTGAAGTAGAGAGGAGGTAGGGACTGGGGGAGGTTGGGGTCTGGAGTTAAGGAACATCTCAATAACTTCCATACCCTCATCCTGGGGGATGTTAGTGTACAAAGACGCAATTGCTACCGCAAGGAAGATTATTTTAGGGAAGCAAAAGTCCTTACAACTAAATTGATAAGCAGAGGCTACCCGCGTAAACTAGTTAAAACAGCCATGAAACGCACATGGTACTGCCCAAGAGAAACCCTTTTGAGCCCCAAAGATAGAAACAACAGCGACAAACTTGTCTGCGTTACTACATTTTCATCTATTTCCAACTCAGTTAGGAAGAGTATCCTCAAACATTGGCCCACACTCAACGCAGGGAGTCTGAATCTAGAACGTCCCTTATTTGCATTTAAGAAAAATAAAAGTATACATGATCACCTTGTCAGAGCAGCACTCCCCAGCGGTAACAACAAGACCACACTCAGGCAAATTTGGGGCCTGCCACCTGTACTAGGACATTTCAAATGCGGAGGTTGTAGTGTTTGCCATCTCACGAATGACACTAAGAAATTTGTGCATGCCAATATTGATGTCACTTTATCGCATTTTTCCAATTGTAACACTGCCAATGTTATATACGCCATCTTTTGCCCATGCAATTTAATATATGTAGGACAAACGACACAAAAAATCAGGATCCGGATCTGCCAACACAGAAGTTGGATACGTTGTGCAACACCAAACGCACCTCTTGTTGAACATTTTGCCGCATTTAATCATACGGAGGACCAAATAAGGTGGCAAGTCATCGCAGTGATCCTCCAACCTCCGAGAATTACGAACATTACAGGCATCCTCAACAAGGAGGAGTTAAAATGGATTATACGTACGGACAGTCTCCATACAGGACTTAATCGCCTGGAAGACTGGTCTAACTTGTTGTAATCTTCCCCGGCACACTGTGCATGTGTCTCTAGTTTCTACTCTGTATTGCTATCTGTAACTTCCCTCCCGCATACTGCATCGTTGTCCCCCACCCTTATTCCCCATCACTTTCTATTCTCTACGGCCTTATGCATTGCACCCATGCTATTCTCCCTATTCCTAACCTACTCTCCATGTATTTCGTAACTCTTCTTCTACTCCTCTGTTTTCTCCTTCTTCCTTTCCTTTTTCCTTTTCTACTCCCTCGGTTTTTCCCTTCATCCCCACCTTGTTATTATTATTTTCATATCCTTTTTCCCCTTTTTATCCCCCTCGGAATTTCCTTTTCTCTCATCTGCTCCCTTGGTTCTTCTTGCATTCCCACCTTGTTTTTCCCTTTCCCCTTGTAGTACACCCTTTACGCCATCTGCTCCCTCTTACCCTCTGACCCTCCCCTTCTCATTCTCCCTTGTATTCGATTACATCATTCTATTACCCCCCTCCATTATGGCTGCCAACTTCACGATGAGCTTGTATACTTGTGGTTATTCACATCGTTACTCTCGGCACCTTCTGTCACTTTACGTTGTACACTTCACTCTCATACCCCCTTCCAATATGGCCGCCACCCTTACGCTGAGCAGAAACACTCGTGTCTACCCACCACGTCACCTCCGGTGCCCTATGACTACGTAGGTCCTCCGCGACCTCGCTTTGCTTCACTCTACTGCCGGCATTGTCCGCATCTGTTCAGTTGATCCCGGATCCCCCAGCCGTCCAGTTTCCCTCCTGTATCAGGTAAGCCTGGCCCATTAGCCCTTCGCTTTCTGCCTATCTTGCTCCACATTGCTTGTATTCTCCCCTCGCTCCTTCTCCGCCTCACCCTCCCGTTATTCCTTTTCCCTTAGCCACCAAGCCGGCGCACGGCTCCTATTCCCGATTTCAGGGTCGCGTTGATTAATAACCACTTAGTGGCCTGCGGACTGGCACGCCCATCCTTCATTTAGCCTCCCGGCCGGGAGGTGCTACCTCCGGTCTCCAGGTCGGATTCCCGCGTACCCTACGGTAAGACCTCTTCCCACTTTGCTTGTATTATCCCCCCGCTCCTCCTCCGCCTTACCCTCACGTTATTCCTTTTTCCCTTAGCCACCGAGCCGGCGCACGGCTCCTATTCCCGATTTCAGGGTCGCATTGATTAATACCCACACAGTGGCCAGCTGACTGGCACGCCCATCCTTCATTCAGTCTTCCGGCCGGGAGGTGCTACCTCCGGTCTACAGGTCGGATTCCCGCATACCACTACGGTAAGACCTCTCCTCCCTTGGCATCTCTTCCTGGTTTCCACTCACGGCTCCTACATATTCATCCTTACACCTTATTTTATTTCAGAACTCCCTTATACTTTACGTCTCCTGTCTGCTCCTGGCGGACCATTACGCCAGCACCTCGCCCTGGCTCCCTACATCGCGGCTCCCATACTTGCCGCACCACTGGTCAGTCCCTCTCCTTCTAATCCTCCCTTTATACTCTTCCTCTCTCACCTTTCTTCCCTGCCGCACAGTCCCTTATTTCTTGGTCTTCCTTTCTTCTTCACCTATTCCCTGATCCTGATATCTTTAACACCCCCTCCCCCACTCCTCACCACCTTCTATCTTCCCTTCACCCTCACACTTTCACGTATCCACTCTACTGTCATTTCTCCTTATTATTTCCTTGAATGTAATTAATTTATTCCCTTCCCTCCCATTTCCCTTCTGCATTTTTTCTCATTTTTATTGCTTCCTCTCTTCCCTTCCTTCCCAATTCCCCTTTTCATGGTTTTATTTTATTTTAATTGATTGCTCCTTCCCTTCTTTCCTCTTCCCCTCCCTCTTACTTATCCAGGCAACTTCTCAGGCACCTGCTCTATCTATTAGTCCTGATGAGATCCCGATACTCTCTTCGGGATTGAAACGTCGTCGACACATACATTCTCAACTCTATACCACTATTTATATTTTTTGTGGAGTATGAGATGTAACCTCAACTGTGACTTTTGTTTATTTATATTTACGCATACTGAAAAGTCACGTTTTTAAGTCACTTGCCTGGGGTAAGGAAATCGGCCGATTTCCCTCTGCCTTGCCACGGTTGCTCACCCTTAATTTTCACGTGTTATTACTGCCTTGTTTCATTGACACTCGCATTAAATACCTATCTCTAACATTAAACATTTGTTTATTCCAATTTTTATTATGAAATTGTGAAATTGTAATTCTGCATTCTAATTGTGTGGGACCCTTGTTTCGTAAAGCACAACTCCACCCTTGGTCCCCGCTGACTTCCAGGGTCTCCTTGTTCTTTTGCATTAAAATCCTTAAGCTGGGCTTTCCCCGAAGCTGTTATAAGAATAGACTGAGGCGCAATACCAATTACCACCACCTGGTGGCGCTGGTCACTAACGTGGCCGTGTGGGGAAATCACTGCGTAGCGGTGTCAAAATTAGGCGAGGTTGGTCGGGAATCAAGCGGACACTAAAGGAGTGACCGGATTCCCAAACACGCGTAAAGACCAGCGGGAGCGCTCGACAGAGCTGCCTCGCTTGTACCAGACGCGCCTGACAGGATCTCACCGCGCGCAGAGCACACAGCGGGAGAAACTGCAAGGGGGAGAACACGCTCGGGCAAGAGCCTGCTGCGCAGGGAATATGAAACAATACCAAGGCAATAATGCTAATAACGTGCACAAGAAACCGCTATACAAACAGCAACAACGTCAGATTAAGCCAAGAATGTAAGGAATGCACTTAACTGATGAGCAGTGAAGAAAGAGGAAGCGGAAGGGACGTCACAATATTATATACGATGGACTGTGATATGATTGGACTATAGTTGCCTTGGAGACTACCCCCTAATGGTTCATGGGTTGTGTAGTCTTTTGTTTAATGATTGTTGTGTTACGTTTTCTTTGAACTGCTATGCAAATAAAGTGAGGAAAGATATGCATAATCCTCGCCTCCGTCCTGCCATAGAATTCATTAAACTTTATTTGATCTGATTTAGAAACATAGATCATAAAAGTGTACCTAAAAACAGAAAATCCTCTTTCCTAATACAATACAGTGAGAATTAATTAACCCCTTCGGTGCGCGGCCGATTTTCGCCCTGTGCGAGGCGTTTCATTGAGTGGGCGGGTTCATGACGAGCTCAGCTCGTCATGCGTACACGAGCACTGCTGAGCTCGTCATGAGCACCGAAGGGGTTAAAACCAGTAGGTAAAAACGGGTGTTACAAAGCCCGGTTCAGAGCAACTTCAGGTTAACAGAATTGTAAAGTTCAATGTTTCGCAAGATCAATCTCATGTACTTCGTGCAAAATACGCAATAAGGGGTCCAAGTAAGATGTAACGCTCCAATACCTGACCAGTTTGCACTATATAAAACTGCAGAAAACCTAAAAATAAAAAGTGTTTTGCACACTTCTGTCATTGGGCTATATGTGGGCTACATCTGGGTGATATTTGTGCTACATTTGGGCTCTTTTTCTCTGGTGGCCATCTTGGGAGACTTATTTGGTATGAAGTTTCCTAATTTTGTCATTTACTGCAGTCTCCTCAGTAGGAAATGCTTTCAGTTTTTTACTTTGATTCCATCAAGAAGGCATTCAGATGTGTCACACATTTGCCATAAATTCAGAATGTTAGCACTCTAGTTGTTCATTAGATCACTGTAGTAAAGCTACTGCTCACCAGGGAGTTAACTGGAAGTCTACTGCTGGTATTGAAAGTGATTGTTTCAGTCTGCATGTCAGAATTTTCTAATGAAATAGAAGAGGATTTGAGATCTCACTTAAAACATGCCCTAAATTTTCTTTCTGCAGCACTAACCATAATTTCTATGGCAAAATGAACCCCCTCATTTTGTTCCTTTTTAAATTAAATGTTTTAAGTGTTACCAGTTTATTCCAATCAAGATGGCTTCAGGTGTGCCATACTTTTGTCATAAGTAAGACTGTTAGCGCTCTAGTTGTTCTTTAGAACACTCTGGGAAGCTGCAGTAGAACACAAAGGCATCAACTGACAGGCTGCTCCTGTTGAAATATAACAGGAAGATATTTGAGATCTCACTTAAAACATGTCCTAATTTTTCTTTCTACAGCACTAACCATAATTTCTATGACAAAATGAACCCCCTCATTTTGTTCCTTTTTAAATTAAATGTTTTAAGAGTTACCAGTTTATTCCAATCAAGATGGCTTCAGGTGTGCCATAATTTTGTCATAAGTAAGACTGTTAGCGCTCTAGTTGTTCTTTAGAACACTCTGGGAAGCTGCAGTAGAACACAAAGCCATCAACTGACAGGCTGCTCCTGATGAAATATAACAGGAAGATATTTGAGATCACACTTGAAACATGTCCTAATTTTTCTTTCTACAGCACTAACCATAATTTCTATGACAAAATGAACCCCATCATTTTGTTCCTTTTTAAATTAAATGTTTTAAGTGTTACCAGTTTATTCCAATCAAGATGGCTTCAGGTGTGCCATACTTTTGTCATAAGTAAGGCTGTTAGCACTCTAGTTGTTCTTTAGAACACTCTGGGAAGCTGCAGTAGAACACAAAGGAATCAACTGACAGTCTCTGCCCTTGTTGGATGTACATGTTTTACTGAGAATGTCAGACTTCATTCTCACATGACTGAGAAAGATAATGTGAATTTACAGAAAATATGCTCTCATTTTAGCTTCTGGAGCACCTTCCAAAACTGTATGGGACAAGCATGTGAAAATAGTTTTCTCTCAAACATGATTCATGATATCCCAGCAGAAGGTTTTTCACAGGGTAAAATCACCTTAGAACACACCCCAATTCCTGAAATTAGTATGGTACCATCAACAAATGAATTCTAATGTAACTAAAGTCTGTTATCACCCTTTATAGTTCTCCTTTTGGTAACCCTCAAAATCTTCGATTCACTACAATGCATTTCAATGGGGTACTATCATTTATATTGGTCCCAAGATGGCTGCCAGCAATTCCAGGATGAAGTGCTGACAGCCAATCAGATCTCACGATGACATGTGTGGTTAGGCTCTGCCCAGATATCGATATGTTTTCTTTTTCAAATTTCTCAGGAACTACTGAACGGATTTATACCATTTAACAAAAAGGGTTCTTTCTGAACCAAGAACTACCTCTTTGCCAAATTTGGTGTAATTCCGTTCAGCAGTTCGGGCTGTAGCCGTGTCTAAAGTTTCCTATGGCAAATTGCATGGGGAAAACACGTTTTGGGACCCCGTTTTCTCGGCCCCTAGTTGCCGAATCACCCGAAACTTTCAGGATAGGAGCAGACCGTAGCGCCCCACGAGTTTTGAAAGTTTCGCGAAGATTCATCAACAGGCGCCAAAGTTATTGGAAATAGAATGTTGTGAATTTCCTATGGAAAATAGGTCCTAACTATAACTACCTACTGGCGACCGCCAGTAGGTAATATATATATATATATATATATATATATATATATATATATATATATATATATATATATATATATATATATATATATATATATATATATATATATATATATATTATCTACTGGCGGTCGCCAGTAGATAGTTATAGTTACAACCTATTATCCATAGGAAATCCGCGACATTCTATTTGAAATAACTCTCTTGCCGGTTGACGTATCTTCGCAAAATTTTCAAACTTTGTGGGGCGCTCCGGTCCGCTCCTACCCTGAAAGTCTCGGGGGGATTCGTCAAGCGGGGGCCGAGAAAAAAGGGGGTCCCAAAACGTGTTTTCCCCATGCAATTTTCCATAGGAAACTTTAGACACGGCTACAGCCTGAACTGCTGAACGGAATTACACCAAATTTGGCAAAGAGGTAGTTCTTGGTTCAGAAAGAACCCTTTTTGTTAAATGGTGTAAATCCGTTCAGTAGTTGCTGAGAAAATCAAAAGTAAAAAGATAGATATATCTATGGCCGCGTCGGATTCGCGCACCCTCCCGATCACGAGCTGCATGCTAATTGGCTGTCAACACTCCAAATCAGGAAGTGTTGGCAGCCATTTTATCCCTCGGTAGAACCGAGGGACAGAAACAAGTGCGCAAAGCGCACAAAGGGGGCAGGGTAGAAACACCCTGACCCCCTAGGTCTGCTCAGGGGGTCCCACAAGGACCCCCTGGGCAAAACAAATATATATTTTTTTTTTTTAAATCGGCAGGATGCGCTCAGGGTGCGCGAATCCTGCCGAAAAAAAAAAAAATCGAAGCGCGGTCTCCCGCGCTTCGATGTTAATTGGCCCCCGGGTGGGCCAAGTCCCGGGGGCATGCTGGGGGGGGGGGGTAATTTTATGTGTGGGGGGCCTCTAAGGGCCCCCCAAGCCACGGGGACCACCACCCCCCGGGGCTTTATGTATAATGGTGCGGGAGGGCTCTGAGCCCTCCCGCAGCCCCGGGGACCGCCACCTCCCCGGGGCTTCTTTTTTTATTTTTGAAAAACCTGTGTGGGGGGCTCCAGCCCCCACACGCCCCGGGACCACCACCTCCCGGGGCACTAAGAAAAATTACAATGGGGGTCCGTTTTGGACCCCCAAGCCCCGGGGACCACCACCTCCCCGGGGCTTTCAAAATGTAAGGAGGGGGCCGCGCGGCCCCCTCCTGGAGCCTGTGGTGGCCCTGGGGACCGCCACCCCCAGGGCCGGCTCCTGCAGTGTCCCGGGGTGCCTACCCCCGGGACACTGCTGTTTGCAATGACAGGACGGGAGCCTCGCGGCTCCCGTCCTGTCATTGCAAACTGCTTTGGATATTGGAAGAGAGAGCAGGAAACCTGCTCTCTCTTTCAATATCCAAAGCTGATTGCTTTCCACATGGGGAGCAGCATGTTAGCTGCTCCCCATGTGTAAAGCAATGCCGGCTCCCGTAGGACACGGGGAGCCGGCGGGACTGTGGGGGGTTTGGGGACCCCCACAGTCCCCAACGAGAGGCCAGGCCCCGGGGGATGGGGTCCCCGGGATCATAAGTGGCCACAGAGGGGGGCCACGCAGCCCCCTCCCCAAAGGTAAAAAAGTAAAAAAAAAAAAAAAAGTGCAAGGCTGGCCCCGGGGGATGGGGTCCCCGGGGCCTTAAATGGCCTGAGGAGGGGGCCACGCAGCCCCCCTCCAAATAAAAAAAAAGAGGCCATGCCCCGGGGGATGGGGTCCCCGGGGCCAATACAGGCCCAGGGAAGGGGGGCCACGCGGCCCCCTTCCCGTTTTTTTTTTTTTATTTTAATTTTAAAAAAAAGGGGTAAGGCCCTGGGGGATGGGGTCCCCAGGGCCTAAAAATAGGAAAAAGGAAGGGGGCCACACAGCCCCCCTTCAGGGAGGAAAAAAAAACAAAAAAAAACGATCGGGCCCGCAGGCCCCGCCCCTTCCTTCACCACTCTGCAAACGCGCCCCTGGCGCGTTTGCAAAGGAGGACGAATTCCCCTTGAATACTGGGGGTCCCTGGGTGCCAACTAGCCCACCAGGAACCTCCAGTATGCGCCAGGGGCTGCCTTGCAGAGAGTTGTACAGAGGCCACGCCCCTTTTACACCTCTCTGCAACGCAGCTCTGTGGCGCTTTTTGGAGGTATATGGTGGGCTAGTTGCACCCCAGGGACCCTCAGGATTCAAGGGAGTTAATCCCCCGACTTAAAACGCGCCACGGGGCGCGTTTGCACAGTGGTGAAGGGAGGGGCGGGGCTTCAGGTGACATGTGTGCAAACAGGCCCCGTGGCGCGTTTTAAGATGGGGAATTAAATCCCCTTCAATCCTGAGGGTCCCTGGGGGCCAACTAGCCCAACAGGTACATCCAGAAAGCGCCACAGAGCTGCGTTGCAGAGAGGTGTAAAAGGGGTGTGGCCTCTGTACATGTCTCTGCAACGCAGCCCCTGGCGCATACTGGAGGTTCCTGGTGGGCTAGTTGGCCCGTAGGGACCCTCATGATTCAAGGGGACTTAATCCCCCAACTTAAAACGCACCACGGGGCGCGTTTGCACAGATGTCACCTCAGGCCCGCCCCCTCCCTTCACCATTGTGCAAATATTCCTCTAAAATCAGCCGAAATACGAATTCTGATTTACTCACCTGTTATCAGGAGAGACCTCAGTGCTGCATCTTTCAGCCCAGTACTAATCCTGAAAAGTAATTTTAACCGTACTTACCAGTAACTTGAATTTCCTTCCATAGGCTAACATTGACTGGTTTCACTTGGAAATTCTTCTAAGTGTGGAGTTTTGGAACTTTAAAATATTCCTCTAAAATCAGCCGAAATACGAATTCCGATTTACTCACCTGTTATCAGGAGAGACCTCAGTGCTGTATCTTTCAGCCCAGTACTGGTCCTGAAAAGTAATTTTAACCGTACTTACCAGTAACTTGAATTTCCTTCCATAGGCTAACATTGACTGGTTTCACTTGGAAATTCTTCTAAGTGTGGAGTTTTGGAACTTTAAAATATTCCTCTAAAATCAGCCGAAATACGAATTCCGATTTACTCACCTGTTATCAGGAGAGACCTCAGTGCTGCATCTTTCAGCCCAGTACTGATCCTCAAAAGTAATTTTAACCGTACTTACCAGTAACTTGAATTTCCTTCCATAGGATATAATTGCCTGCTTTTTGCTGAAAAAGTTTCTAAGTGTTGATTTTTGAAACATACAAATATTCCTCTAAAATCAGCCGAAATACGAATTCCGATTTACTCACCTGTTATAAGGAGAGACCTCAGTGCTGTATCTTTCAGCCCAGTACTGGTCCTGAAAAGTAATTTTAACCGTACTTACCAGTAACTTGAATTTCCTTCCATAGGCTAACATTGACTGGTTTCACTTGGAAATTCTTCTAAGTGTGGAGTTTTGGAACTTTAAAATATTCCTCTAAAATCAGCCGAAATACGAATTCCGATTTACTCACCTGTTATCAGGAGAGACCTCAGTGCTGCATCTTTCAGCCCAGTACTGATCCTCAAAAGTAATTTTAACCGTACTTACCAGTAACTTGAATTTCCTTCAATAGGATATCATTGCCTGCTTTTTGCTGAAAAAGTTTCTAAGTGTTGATTTTTGAAACATACAAATATTCCTCTAAAATCAGCCGAAATACGAATTTCGATTTACTCACCTGTTATCAGGAGAGACCTCAGTGCTGCATCTTTCAGCCCAGTACTGGTCCTGAAAAGTAATTTTAACCGTACTTACCAGTAACTTATATTTTCTTCCATAGGAATCCATTGTCTGGTTTTCAGCAGAAAAGTTTCAAAGTGTCGATTTTCACAAACTACAAATATTCCTTAAAAATCGCCTGTATGACTTAAACGCATTCTTTCAACTGTTTACAGGAGATGCACCAGTGCTGGATCCAGGATCCAACACTGAGTAAGAAAAAGTAACGATAACAGTTTTTACCTGCTAAGTGAATTTCCTTCCATAGGATAACATTGGTGATTCTATGAGAAAAAGTTTCTGTCAACTTTTAAAATACAATAATATTCCTTAAAAATCATGACTGTAACCAAAACGCTTTTACTCAACTGTTTACAGGAGATGTACCAGGACTGAATCTAGGATCCAGTCCTGTGGTTAGAAAAGTAATCCATAAAGTAACTAATTGCATTTAACTAGAAATTCACATTGAGCTGAATGTTGCATTGTGTTTGAAAATGTGGTGCCCATTGCAACAACTGTAACTACTGTACTTAAAAGTCTATTGCCTATGTGCAAAGTATTTAAACTAAAGTAATTCATTCTGAGAAAGTATTTTTTGTAATGTAATGTATAATGTAATTACAATGTAATTTAAAAAATAAAATATGTAAAAAAAAATCTAAAAATGTAATAAATCAGTATGAAAAAAATTAATATAACAATTAATACATTTAAAAATTGTCATTTACAAAACCTTTGAAATTCACTGAAAAAACCGTAGGTTTCAGACATGTTATAGTTAGGAATTAGCATTTAAAAAACCTTTGAAATTCACTGAAAAAACCATAGGTTTCAGATAAGTTATAGTTAGAAATTAGCATTTAAAAAACCTTTGAAATTCACTGAAAAAACCATAGGTTTTAGGGACAGTTATAGTTAGTTGGACATTGCACTCGTACAAAACCCGTGAAATTCCCCCGTTATAGTTAGTTCAGCTAACTATAACTCGCGCCCCGCAATGCACTGCTGATGACGTCACATATTACATCACTCATGACATGGTCAGTGACATCACTGATGACATCACTGATGACATCTCAAATGACATCACTGATGACATCATCCACGTGATAATCTGATGCACCTCCTCACACCCTAATATAACCTTTGATACACCCAATCTAAATTGCAGACTGCCATTCGCAAAACCATAGACACTCCAACACCAATAACTACATACCCACTCACTGATTCTTAGGTCTACACACACACATCCACTCACTCACCCGTACAGTCACTCATACTTATGGTCACTCAGTACAGGACAATCATATGCACTCTTACTCCTATATAGACACTCAAACACCGCCACTCATCCATAGAGGTACTCACACACCTAGTCAGTCATGCAAATAATTAAACACACTGCCATTTACTCACCTATACAGTTATACACACACCAGCTCACTTAATCATACAAATACTAGCACATTGTTACGCTCTTATACAATCACTGATACAAGCACACACTCATCCATACAGCCACTATCACAATCACTCACTCTCGCTTATAGCTATTTATATACTCCAATACACATATATACTGCCTTTCACATATGTAGTTACTCACACATGAACCACTGGGACATACATTCACTCAATAACACACTCTTACACACACTTACCCACCCATACAGTCTATCACAGATGCACTCTTGAAACCATCCACCCAGTGAATCACCCACTCACACATCTATGCACAGTCGCACACACCCCATCCACACAAACACTCAGGCACCCATACAGATACTCAGACAACAAATCAATAACTCTTATAGACACTCATGTAGCTATTCACAAACCCATGCAGCCACTTACACAGCAACAGACAGATACAGACATTAACCCAGTTTAGTCACTAACCCATGCATTCAGTAAGATACGTTTAATCACTCACTTATAGAATTAGTCACGCACCTACTAAATCATCCATACACACACTTATACACCCACTCATTCTTCAATACGCCTTTCCCTATATATATTAAAAATATTTAAACTTTACAGAAACACACAGTCACTGGATGATGTCATCAGTGATGTCATTTGAGATGTCATCAGTGATGTCATCAGTGATGTCACTGACCATGTCATGAGTGATGTAATATGTGACGTCATCAGCAGTGCATTGCGGGGCGCGAGTTATAGTTAGCTGAACTAACTATAACGGGGGAATTTCACGGGTTTTGTACGAGTGCAATGTCCAACTAACTATAACTGTCCCTAAAACCTATGGTTTTTTCAGTGATATATATATATATATATATTCTGCCAAGTTCCTTGCGTTATACCGCCGCTGCTCCAGACCAAAGGGCGCGCCGCCGCACCGGACCACACTAGGATGGTCCGTTTACAATTTCCATTAACCTTCCAAACAAAGGATGACGACGCCGTGTTGGGATACGCAAATATGCTTATTTGCCGGCCTCCATTGGATGCATTTCGGCTGCCCAGCAGCCTTGTTCACCAATACCGAAGTAAAGTTTTAAATTCACTTTATAAACACATTTGCTCGCGTGTCACGTGAGGACTACAAAATACTAGTAAGTAAAAACAGACTTGTAGTTTTGATTTGTTTTCTAAACCATTACCGAATCTTAGTGATTCATGTATCTTACCGAAGGTATTTAAAACATTTTTATAGTGCAAATATTTATAGATGAGGTTTCCGCTTTTATGCTAATGCATAGTTGATGTTTACAATTTTTTAAATCCATAATTTCCGGATGTGCTTTAAATTCTATCCCAACCTCATCCTAATGGGCAAATGCCCATAAATTCACATTTCAACCTGTGCCACTTTTCAATGTATTCCGCCCCTGTGGGCCAAAGTTCAGCTGCATTGGCTAATTCATACAATAAAGCCCAAATGAGCAAATACCATCATGAAATTTCATAGAAATTTTTCATTACCAGATACAATTATATACAACTACTGTCTTGAAGAAAAGTGCAAGTGCATGTGTGTAATAAACTTAAATAATACAAAAAATAAAACTTAATAAATAACCTCTACAAACATATATATACAAAATTACTACGGGGTTATGAAGTTCATTTATGGCATAATTTATCACAAGTGTGTAAGGAAATCTTCTTCCATGTTTAATCCTTCCGGGACCTTAGTGTCTAGTTCTATTATATAGCAAGACTCTAACTTTCTTAATTTCTTTACCCGGTTACCGCCTCTGCTATTGGGCGGGACTGCATCAATTTCAAAATATGTCAAACCTTTCACATCTCTGTTATGCACACTTTCAAAGTGGCACGCTACTAGATATGATTTGTCTCCATTCTTGATAGCTCTTAAATGCTGGAGTATACGTTTGTGCACTGCTAGAATTGTACTGCCCACGTACCTCAGGCCACAAGGGCACTGAAGCACATAGACAGCAAACTCCATCTTGCAATTGAATTCCCCCTTGATCTTTTTAACTGCACTTGTCAGACCCGATTTGTACATGTTCGTATTCTTGCCGTGGATACAGACTTTACATTTGACGCATTTTAAAAAAACCTGATTTTCTGGTGAGCCATAATGCTTTGGGTTTTACTGATTTCGCATCTTTTAGCATATTACTTACAAGAGCTTGCTTGAGGGATTTTACACGTCTAAATGTTATCTGCGGCTTACCCAAAATTATCTACTTTACCCAAAATTGGGTCATTACGTATAATATGCCAGTGTTTGTTCAGAATGTTTCTGAAATTGGTTTGTTGTTTACTGTAGGTTGTTATTCTACACTGGCTTGTAGTCTTATTTTCGTCGCTCTCCTTGCTTTTGCTTTTACTGAATAATATTTCTTCCCTCAGTTTTTTGCTTGCCTTGAAAATTGCTGACTCTATGCACTTGTCTATGTATCCTCTGGCTCTGAATCTTTTCTTTAAACACAGAATCTCTTTTTTAATTTCTACTTGATTACTACAATTTCTTTCAGCTCTTATGTACTCTCCATATGGGATGCTTCTAATCAAGTTTTTAGGATGGAAGCTAGTTGCATGAAGCAACGTATTCCCCACTGTTGGTTTGCGGAAAACTTTGGTTTCAAGTTTACCATCCTGAATGTATACTGTGAGGTCAAGAAAGTTTACAGATGTTGTACTGATGTTATTAGTGAATTTAAGATTCAAATTATTCACCTGTAGTCTCTTAATGAATTCCTTAGTTTCCTTCTCCGAACCCTTCCATACCACAAATAAGTCGTCAATAAAACGACTCCAACGCATAATATGTTGTTGCCATATTTCTTGGTACTCTAATTGGACCACCTGCTCCTCCCACCAGCCCATATGCAAATTCGCATAGCTGGGGGCGAAGCAGGTGCCCATTGGTGTACCGCATATTTGGTGGAAGAGCTCTCCATTGAACAGGAAGTAGTTACTTTTGAGGCATTTTTCTACCATTTTCAACAACATTTGAGTATGTGACCAAAGATTTAAAGTTCTACTCCCTAGAAAGTGTTTTATCGCCTTCAGGCCGTCATCATGCTTAATACTTGTATAGAGTGTTGTCACGTCCATAGTAATTAATAAAAATCTTCTTCCCACGGGAGATCATAGATCCTCCGGGGAAATCTCCCGTGTCCTGTATATAGGATGGGAGTGTTTTCACAAGATCATTTAAAAATGAATCAACGTATTTTGATGTATTTTCCAGAGTGCTCCCATTGGCTGAAATAATGGGGCACCCTGGGGGATTCACCATGTCCTTGTGCACTTTAGGTATTAAATAGAGCACTGGTGTTACTGGACTGCTTATTTTTAAAAACATAAATTCGTCGTAACTAATCAGGCTTTGCTCATACCATTGTTGCAATTCTGTGTTGTAACTCTGGTGACTCGTTAACATTATATCTTGTTTAATCTTAACATAATTAGCTCTGTTATTCAATTGTTTGTATGCTTCAGTTAAGTATTTTCCTTTTTCCCATAAAACAACCTTGCCACCTTATTCTGCATTACGCACAATACAGTTATGATTTTGTGATAGTTTATTCACAAAAGCATTATATTCCTTTTGTTTTTGTGTCTTCACAGTTTTCTTTTCACTAGTACGCTTGTGCAGATTTTTCAAGTCATTCACAATTAGTTCATTATATACATCCGTGGCATCCTTAGTTGTTAATGGTATAAACCTTGAGCTTGGTATGAAGCTTGTTGGGGAACCACCTAATATCGCCACTCACTGTTCATGAGCTAAATTTTCAGCACTCCTCATTATGGCTTGACTTGTACTTTCACTTTTGAGTTCTTGTAATTCAAGCATAAGGTTCATATATATATATATATATATATACATATATATATATATATATATATATATATACATTTTCACTGGAAAAAACACAGGTTACATGGACATTATAGTTAGGAAATTTAATTAAAAAAACCTTAGAAATTCACGGCAAGAAACAAAGGTTACAGGGATGTTATAGTCAGGTTCAGGTTTCACTCATATAAAACCAGTGAAATTCAGCAGTTGTAGTTAGCTGAGCTAACTATAACTCGTGCCCCCGCAATGCACTGCTTATGACCTCACATATTACATCACTCATGACATGGTCAGGGACATCATTGATGACATCTCAAATGAAGTAGGACCTCCCCCGCATTGTTTATTTAAAATTAATTCATGTATGTGCTCCAGGGAGGAGGTGGTTCCTGGGGCCACGGGGGAGGGACAAAGTGGGCCCCCGCATTTGTATGCAACAGTGCCCTGGTAAGGTGGCTGTCCCTAGGGCTGCAGGGGGCCGAGTAGGTCCCCCCACATTTTCATTGTTTACAGCCCCGGGGAGGTGGATGTCCCCGAGGCAGCGGGGGCTGAGCAGCTCCCCCACATTTAGACTATTCATTGCCCTAAGGAGGTGGCGGTCCCCAGGTCTGTGTGGGGCTGAGTGACCCCCCACATTTTCATTGTTTACAGCCCCGGGGAGGTGGCAGTGCCTGGGGCTTTGCGGAAGCCCAAGAGGGGGGCCCCATGAGCCCCCTCCTTCTTGCCCCCGGGATTTGGCCCACCTGAGGGCTTTAAAAAAAGATGCATGCGGGAGCCTGCACGTCTTTTTTTTTATTTTGCCGCGGATCCACCCATAAGATCACGGCAAAAAGTTTTAAAAAATGCTTTTCCAAAGCGCCGGGATCCCTATGGGACTCCCCCACCATATCTGGAGGGTCAGGGTATTGCTACCTTGCCCCCTTTTCTTTACTTTTTACTTTTTTCTGGGGCTCGGTGTAGGAAAGTAGGATCTGCTTCTATGGTTCCCCCATTTTTGCCTGGTGCTAACCTGTATTTGATTAGTCCGACTGGGATCCTGCTAATCAGGACCCCAGTCTATCTGCTTTCTCCCTAAATTGTTGTGTTCAGTACTTAGGTGCATCCCAGATTGGCTACTGGGGTACCCTTATAAGTCCCTAGTATATGGTACTAAGGTACCCAGAGCGTAGGTACCCCAGAGGTCTCCCATTGGCTGAAGCATGTATTATGCCACCCATGAGTGACCATTCAAAATGGAACTACAGGCCTGCCATTGCAGCCTGTGTAAGCTGGTTCTAGCACCACTTACTAAAGATATAGGTTTCCTATATCTAGGGTCACTGCACTTGAAACCTATAAGTCACCCCTATAGCAGGCCTTTGCTATCCTGAAGGCAGGGTTCTTGGTTCTAAGTGAGAGGGTGCCCCTGCATGAGCAGGACACCCCTGCAGCTCACCGAGTCCATTCTCCCTGGTGTCAGTGAACATGCCATATACTATATAGAGGGGCATCGCGTAATTATGCGGTGACCATCTAGAAAACAGCTGCAACGAATCCTATCATGTTTGGTATCAAACATGTTGGAATTATACCCCCACACCATAAACGTTGTGGGAGGTATGATTCCAAGCACTGTGAGATCCCTCCATTAGGCTCCCTAGTGTTCCGGGTACCAGCCTTCTTGACCCGGACTGCACAAAATGGTTGCTGATGACCAGAGACATGATTCTGCCCTCCTGCTGCTTCAACATTGCATAAGATTCAGATCAGACACCACTTTTTCTTCTACAGTCTGGGCACTCTGGACTTCGCTGGACTTCGTTTGGGCTCGACGTCATCCCCCTTCCAGTATGCTGAATCGTCTGTGCCTGTGCACCATACAGAAACCTTCCCTGGCTTGTGGGCATCAAAGACACCTGAAGGAATCTCCCTTGAAGAGAAGAAGTCACTTCCCTGCATCTGCAGGCACCGCAACTAAGTTGACCTGTCTGCTGATCCTGAGCTCCTTCGGACTCCCAAGGCTCTGCAACACAGGTAGTGGTTTTCCACAGCTCCTGAGACCTGCGCTGCCCTCTCACCAAGTTTGAGGCCAGTATCCCTCGTGGGTATTGCAATAACTGAACCCATGTGCACTGCGTCAACTTTCAGTTGTAAAGGCTTGTTGACTTCCTTCCAAGAAGATCTTCAGGCTCCTAGTAGCCCTAACCTCGAGCACCTCCAGTGACCAGAATCTTGGGCGACACCACATTGTGTGCATCGTGGCATGCATCTTTTGGTGAGCTGCTTGAGGTCCTCTCGCGACTCCAGTGCCTCTGGCCTGTGGATCCATTTGAGGATCCCCTTTGTTTCTCTTGGGCTCCCCTGATTGCTCGGGGCCTGCCCTGATGTCCCTGCTTGTGGTGCATCCCCTGGACCTTGCTGGTCCCGACGTTGCTCCTTCTTCAGCTTCTGCGTTGGTTGCATTTGCCAAGGCTTGTTGGTGCTCGTGCCGGACACCGACCCTTCAGCGTTCGACATCCTTCATGGGACAGCTCGTGCATGGCTCCTGGTATTCCTCAGAATTGCCTGGTCCTCACAGCTGCAGTGTAAAGGTCATCGCCATCTTTGAAAGATGGCTTTCAAGGTGTACATCGCATATATGTTTACATGGTGATTTATGTTCAGTAAGGCTGATGAAAATTTCATGTATATGGTGAGGGTGGTGTTTTTTCTTTAAACATGATTTGTTTAAAATTGAGGAGGATTAATAGTGCAGAATGCCTCAAGAGTTCGTATGCTAGCTTCATTTGTAGTGTAACCTTTATCTGAGAAATACTTAATATATGTTTTAGAAGCAGAAGAAGTAAGAAATGATGTAGGTATGCCATTCACAAAAGGTTTTGTGCTTTGAAAATTTTTAAAATGTTGTTTTCCATTTTAGAAACTTACTGATGCATGTGCACACTCAGTAACGAAGCAATGTATGCTCCTAGAGAGCCATGTATGCAATTATATATCAAGTGTGATATTTAGACCTCACTCACACATAGCTCAGTAGAAAAGCATGTATACACAGTAAAATAGGTAGTGTGATACTGACAGGAGATAACCTATGAGTCAGAGATACAGTCACAACTGTTATGTGTCTAACAGCAATGAAGGTACTTTCTCAGTCAGTCGAGCAGTATTCAGGCACTCATGTAATCACCCAGCCACTAGTCAGGCAGTCATCAAATCAGTGATTCACTATCCATGGAGTTATTCTATTACCTAGACACTACACATGTACTCTTGCAATCAGGCAGGCAGAAATGATGTAATCATTGAACTATGCAGGCACTACCTATACATTCATCTAATCACCCAGCCACTAGCCATTTACTTTTGCAATTAACAAGGCTGTAACTATAAAATTATTATAACACTTGCACAGACCTATGCAGTCATCTAAACATCCACTTACAACCCATGTACTCATTGAAATACTGAGGCACACGTGTGCACTCATGCAAACACTCAGGCACTACTCATGCACTCATCTCATTACGTCAGAGAGTACGATTGTAGTAAACCTATCATTCATCTAGTACCTATGCACTCATTTAATTACTGAGGCAATACTCTTGCACTAATGCAATGACCCCAGTGGTACACTTACTTTCCTCCAATCTCTCAAGCTTTAACAATGGAGTCATGCAATCACTCAGACACTAGTCATGCAGTCGTCTAATCAGCCATGCACTACTGATGCCCTCATTGAATTTTCAAGGCACTACACATATAGTTATTTAAACAACCAGGCACTACCTGTTCACTGAACCAAAAACACATGGGCAGTAGCATGTAGTCATTAAATCACTGAAACACTACTCATGCATTCATCCAATCTGCTAGGTGCTATGCATGTACTTAAACAATGATGTATGTGTAGGAAGGTGGAATCTGACTATATGGTTGCCCCCACTTTTTTCCTGGTGTTTTGCTGGTTTATGACTTAGTTGGACTGGGATCCTGCTATTCAGGGCCCCAGTCTATCTGCTTCCTCTATAAAATGGTTTCCATGTGCCTTAGGCACATCTCTGATTGGAATCTGGAGTGCCCTTATAAGTCCCTAGTATATGGTATACTATGTACCCAGGGCATAGGTACCTCAGAGGCCTACCAGGGGATGCAGCATGTATTGTGCCACCCCTGGAAGGCCATCCAAAATGACACCACAGGTCTGCTACTGCAGCCTGGGTAAGGTGGTGCATGCACCCCTTACTGTGATATAGGCTACCTATATCACTACATACATACACACATATAAACCTATAAGTCACTCCTATGGCAGGCCTTATCAATCCTGAAGGCAGAGTGCGTGGTTCCTATGTGAGAGGGTGCCCCTGCATGAGCAGGGCCCCTCTGCAGCGTTCGGAGACCCTTCTCTGATGCTGTTTGTAGTGCAGCCTGACCATATACTCTTAAGCGCATTATAACCTCGCGTTAAATGCTAACTTTGGGATGGCTGCACGGAAACATGTCGTGTTTGGTGTCAAACATCTTGGAATACTACCCCCCACCAGTTCTGGTGGCGGGGGTAGCATTCCACCCTTCTAGAGGGAAAGACATGTACACACCGGTATACCCGGTACTGACTTTCCAGAGCCCTGGCATCACAAAATGGATGCCGCTGCCACAGACACGAGTCTGGCCTCCTGCTGCTGACCGAAACTCCGGCAGGGGAGGCCTGGACAACAGGTTTCCTGTCCCAGGGAGGTGTGACCACCTCCCCAGACAGGATAGTGTGTATTGGGGCTGGGCGGGAGCACTCTCGGGTGCTTTGAAATCCTGCACTGGGGGCACACTTGGTGTCCCTGTGCATACCCCAGTTCAAACCGGCTCAGGGGCTTCCAGCCCCTGCTCTGGCGCGAAACTGGACAAAGGGAAAGGGGTGTAACCACCCCTCTGCCCTGACCCTCCCATAGGTGGGGCCACAGAGTATGTCCAACCCCTACCTTAGTATAAGTAGGGGACCCCAGTCCTTAGGACTTAAGATTTACCTGGACGAAACTCTGACACAGAATCCTGGACCTTCGACGCTCTACTTCAAGATTAGAGGACTGAAGAATCTCCCTTGGGGTCAAGGAGTGACTCCCCTGCTTGGCAGGCACCAAAGCAGCAATTGTCCGGTCTGCATCGCTGAAGCTCCCGTCGGATGCCGAAGTCTTTGCATCACCAGAGGGGAATTTCCAGACTTCCCCGAGGTTGCCCTGAGTCCCCAGCAAAGCTGAGGCCTGTAGCTGTTGTGGGTAATGTGGAACCGTGACCCCTGGACACCAATCGCATTTGCAAGTGCATCCTCTTCTGGGTCTCCCACAAAGTCGTGCTTTGGGCTCCAAGTAGCCCCAGCCTCCAGCACCAACTGCACCAAAGATCACTGGCCTCTACTCCACGAGTGTCCTGTGAGCCAGCTCCACGTGCATCGTCTCGAGGCTCCTTCGCGGTCGCTAGTCTGTTGGCTAGTAGGCCCTCCCGAAAGCCAATCTTTTTCTGCTTGGGTTCCCTGGTTGCTCCAGGTGTGCCCTGACTTATTCTCGCTGGGTGAGTCCCTCAGATCTTGCTGGTCTGCAACATCGTCCTTCTTCCATTTCCACGAGACTTGCTGTTGCCAAAGCTTGTTGGGTCCAATCCGGTCGCCGACACCCCTGCAATCGACAAACGTCGTGGGACAGCTCGAATCCAGCTCTTGGTTGTCGTCAACACCTCCTGGACCTCGTGGCTGAAGAGTCAAGATGACCATCAACCTACCTGAAGCACTCGACATCGGTGGGCATCTGCTCATCGCCTTCCTGGTCACTGGCTAGTGACCCAGACTCTGTCCCCTCTGCTTTCAGGTTCTTCAGATCTTCGATCCACCTTTGGATCCACCCGAACACTTCCGACTTGGTCGCCAGCAGCACTTTGCAGCAGTTCGCCATAGAAAGCGACGACGAAACCCGACCCCGAAAGACACCTATGCACCCGGCTCCCCTGGGTGAGGTAACTAGAGTACTCCGGTGCTCCCGTGGGTATTGACACTAGAACAGCCTAGTTCTCAAAGGGTTTGCTCCAAGTCCTCCTCTAAGTGTCCCTTTTCTTTTAAATTCTAATCGCGACTTTCCCCATAGAAGTTAACGGTGGTTCGCGGCTGTGTTTATACACTGCACGCGTCCCCCGTGGGTCCCCTGTGTCACTACCTTGGGTGGTTCCTTGTGGTCCAAGCACTTCTACAGGCTCTAGGCCTTGTGTCTAGCTCAGTCGTGGTTCTTATACCACTTTATTGGTATATGGTTTGGTACGCCCCTGGGGCTCAAACGTGTATTTGTGCTATTACTGTAGATAACTAACTTATAATTTATGTACTTCAAACTCTAGCCTCATAAAGAGACTAGAGGGGTGTGTTTAGTAATAAATACATATATTTTGAATATATACCTGGTGTGGTCCTCTTTCATTTGGTCACTCAAGAGATTATAGACTGGTAAAACAAGCTGCTTTACATTCCTTCAAGACTTAGCCTGAAGGCTGCTCTCCATAGCTACCACTAGGATAGCTTTCAATAAAGGTTGTCTTTAACCTATCTCCAATAAGGGGTTGTTTGGACTGGTGCAAGGTGCCCACTATAATTAGTGGACAGCATATGCCAGGCCAACTTCTCACATTGGTGTGCAGCGTGTGGGATTCCAGCTTGCTATTGTTTTACCAGATAATCTCAATTGAATTGATCAACTGAAAACCACTAAGGGTACCTAAGGTACATTTAAATCAAGCTTAGTAATACAGTAAGTTCTGCTGAACTTAGAGTTGTGTGTTAAGGGATAGCACACCCTTTCTACAACTCAAGAGAGTTTAGTAGGCCACACTAGAGTAGGTAGTGCATACACCACACCTCACTAGTAATGTCTTCAAAGCCAGGACCCAGTGAGTCCTTGCCAGAAGCCAGTGGGCTTCTTCCCTCCAAGTATGGTAAACTCCCATTCTTGGAATTGAGAACATTATGCAATACTAGGAAGTTGAAGGCAGGCAAAAGTGCCAGCACCCAACACCTCAGGGAGGTGTTACTAGCTGATGATCTCAGCAGGCCCCTAGGGTCTGAAGGGGTAGGCAAAGAGGGTGGGGCAGAAGATGAGGAAGGGGCCAGGGGTGAAGAAACCCAGCCCCCCCCCCTCTGAAACTGGCCAGGAAGGTGAAAATGACCTTGTCCTGGAAAACCCAATTCCTCCTGTGGAGGAGGAGGGGGAGGATCAGACTGACTTCCCCTTTGTCCCCCCAGGAAGAGTTCTGAGTGTGCCCAGAAGGTCTAGGTCTCCTTCTCAGGACTCTAACCACTCTGACACCTCAATAGGGACCTCTGTCTCCTCTCATAGGAGGGAATCCTCTCGTGAGAGGAGAAAGAGACTGATTCAATATGAGCAAACTCAGCTTGAACTCAGGAAACAGCAATTGGCTATAGACAGGGAGTCCCTAGATCTCTATAGAGAGAGACAAAAGTTGGGACTAGAGTCCCATGGTGGCAGCAGTTTCCCCAAAGATAGGGAAAGGTCTTATGACCATAGAAACCTGAGGAAGATTGTCCCTCCCTACCAGAGTGGGGATGACATCCACAAATGGATAACTGCTCTAGAGAGGGCCTGTAAAGTACAGAGGGTCCCTCAGGAGCAGTGGGCAGCAATCTTGTGGCTCTCCTTTGCAGACAAAGGTAGAGATAAGCTCCTCACTGTTAGAGAGGAGGATGCTGACAATTACAAAGTCTTGAAGAGTGCTCTGATAGATGGGTTTGGCCTAACCACTGAACAGTATAGGTTGAAGTTCAGAGACACCCAAAAGGCTCAGACTCAAGACTGGGTTGATTTTGTAGATTGTGCTACTAAGGCTCTGGAAGGTTGGAAACATGGCAACAAGGTGCATGACTTTTTAGGATTGTACAATTTGATTATGAGGGAGCAGATCCTTAATAATTGTCAAAACCAGCTTTTACACCAGTACCTGGTGGACTCTGATCTGACCTCTCCCCAAGAATTGGGAAAGAAGGCAGACAAATGGGTCAGAACCAGAGGAAAGACTAAGAATCAGGGTGGTGACCAGAAGAAAGATTCTACCAAGTCCCAAGAGAAAGGTGGGGATAAATCTAAGGATAAATCCACTACAGGGCCCCAAACGTCCTCTTCTGGGGGTGGGTCCCAAACTCCTTCCTCTCCTGAAAAGAAACCCTATTGCCATGTCTGTAAAAAGCCTGGACACTGGAAAACTGATCCCAGTTGCCCCAGGATTGGCAATAAAGAAAATGTTCCTCCAACAACTACTACCACCCCTCCTGGTACTACCAGTAGTAATCCTCCAGTTGCGAGTAGTGTACCAAAAAAGTTAGGTGCTTTTGCAAGAGGAACAGAGGTAGGCCCTAGTTTAGACAGGACCCCCTCAACAGACTCCTCTGACTCTGATGGTGGTGTAGGATTTGCCACCTTTACCATGGGTCCTAATGCATTGGGCAGGTACAGACTGGAGCCAATAATTAATGGTCAGAAAGCTGTGGCATTTAGGGACACAGGGGCTAGTGTCACCATGGTGGCAGGGAACCTAGTCCCCCTCACCAGCTTTTACCTGAGTTTAAATACCAGGTGACCAACATTGATGGTGTCAGAACAGATCGCCCCATGGCCATAGTCAATCTCAGCTGGGAAGGGGTCACAGGCCCAAAAAGAGTGGCAGTGTCCCCAACCTTGCCTGTAGATTGCCTGATGGGCAATGATCTGGAAATTTCAGCCTGGGCTGAAGTTGAACACCAAACCCATCTGAGAATGCTGGGCATCCCTGTAAAGTTAGTGGGGCTGTGATGGCCACAGCCCCAGCCCAGGGAAATTTTGGAGAGATGGAGCCTGGAAGAATGGCCCACTCTCCCCCAAAAGAGAGCACAAGGGTTGAAGAAAAGTCTTCTTCCCTCCAGACAGTAGGTAAGGGTCAGCCTCCTCAGGGAACTGACCCTACCCCTAGTGAAGGAACTGCCCCAGAGGTAGTCAGGCCTGGCCTGGCCCCACCCCTGATGGCAGAGGACCCTTCCAAGGTGGTACCCAGTCTGGAGCAGGTAACCTGCCCCTCCCTACCCTGCCTCAGTCAGCCCAGGGCTGCAGAGGTCAGGGAGGTCAGTGGACCCCCAGGGCCCCCTGTCCAGAGGAACCCCCCATCAACAGATTAGGGGCACCCAGGCTAGTAGCCGTAGCCAGGTGAAAATTCCTCAACACACTGAGGGATCCCCCATACCTTTGTGTAGGGACCTCCCCCAGAAGGACTCTGTTAGGCAAGGGCAAACCTGGGACCAAAAGGTTCCAAACCTGCCATGTCCCTCCAGTGGTCCATCCAAAGGGACCCAACCCCCAGCTGTAGGCAGCCAAAGGTTGAACCTTAGAGCACAGTGCAACTCAGTCATGGAAAGACAGGCATACATGGTGACCAGTGATCTGAGGAAGCTGAGACCAACCTTCCTAGGGCCTCACTTCCCTTCTCAGACACCTCACCAGCCTTGTACTTTACCAAAGCACACCACAGGTAGTAATTCCCCATGGTGGAGACCCTCTCATACCCTTAGGGTGAGGGATTGCTTAGTGGACCATAAGATAGGGGGCAACCATGCTAGTGCAGGTGCTTCCTTATATGGCCACTTAGTCAATAAAGGCTCAACTGGCCAAGGTTAGCCTTATCTCCTTTCGTTTGGGGGGTGGGTTATGTAGGAAGGTGGAATCTGACTATATGGTTGCCCCCACTTTTTTCCTGGTGTTTTGCTGGTTTATGACTTAGTTGGACTGGGATCCTGCTATTCAGGGCCCCAGTCTATCTGCTTCCTCTATAAAATGGTTTCCATGTGCCTTAGGCACATCTCTGATTGGAATCTGGAGTGCCCTTATAAGTCCCTAGTATATGGTATACTATGCACCCAGGGCATAGGTACCTCAGAGGCCTACCAGGGGCTGCAGCATGTATTATGCCACCCCTGGAAGGCCATCCAAAATGACACCACAGGTCTGCTACTGCAGCCTGGGTAAGGTGGTGCATGCACCCCTTACTGTGATATAGGCTACCTATATCACTACATACATACACACATATAAACCTATAAGTCACTCCTATGGCAGGCCTTATCAATCCTGAAGGCAGAGTGCGTGGTTCCTATGTGAGAGGGTGCCCCTGCATGAGCAGGGCCCCTCTGCAGCGTTCGGAGACCCTTCTCTGATGCTGTTTGTAGTGCAGCCTGACCATATACTCTTAAGCGCATTATAACCTCGCGTTAAATGCTAACTTTGGGATGGCTGCACGGAAACATGTCGTGTTTGGTGTCAAACATCTTGGAATACTACCCCCCCCGCCAGTTCTGGCGGCGGGGGTAGCATTCCACCCTTCTAGAGGGAAAGACATGTACACACCGGTATACCCGGTACTGACTTTCCAGAGCCCTGGCATCACAAAATGGATGCCGCTGCCACAGACACGAGTCTGGCCTCCTGCTGCTGACCGAAACTCCTGCAGGGGAGGCCTGGACAATAGGTTTCCTGTCCCAGGGAGGTGTGACCACCTCCCCAGACAGGATAGTGTGTATTGGGGCTGGGCGGGAGCACTCTCGGGTGCTTTGAAATCCTGCACTGGGGGCACACTTGGTGTCCCTGTGCATACCCCAGTTCAAACCGGCTCAGGGGCTTCCAGCCCCTGCTCTGGCGCGAAACTGGACAAAGGGAAAGGGGTGTAACCACCCCTCTGCCCTGACCTCCCGTAGGTGGGGCCACAGAGTATGTCCAACCCCTACCTTAGTATAAGTAGGGGACCCCAGTCCTTAGGACTTTAGATTTACCTGGACGAAACTCTGACACATAATCCTGGACCTTCGACGCTCTACTTCAAGATTAGAGGACTGAAGAATCTCCCTTGGGGTCAAGGAGTGACTCCCCTGCTTGGCAGGCAGCAAAGAAGCAATTTTCCGGTCTGCATCGCTGAAGCTCCCGTCGGACGCCGAAGTCTTTGCATCACCAGAGATGGATTTCCAGACTTCCCCGAGGCTTCCCTGAGTCCCCAGCAAAGCTGAGGCCCGTAGCTGTCGTGGGTAATGTGGAACTGTGACCCCTGGACACCGATCGCATTTGCAAGTGCATCCTCTTCTGGGTCTCCCACGAAGTCATGCTTTGGGCTCCGAGTAGCCCCAGCCTCCAGCACCAACTGCACCGAAGATCACTGGCCTCCACTCCATGAGTGTCCTGTGAGCCAGCTCCACGTGCATTGCCTCGAGGCTCCTTCGCGGTCACTAGTCCGTTGGCTAGTAGGCCCTCCCGAAGGCCAATCTTTTTCTGCTTGGGCTCCCTAGTTGCTCCAGGTGTGCCCTGACTTATCCTTGCTGGGTGAGTCCTCCAGACCTTGCTGGTTTGCAACATCGTCCTTCTTCCATTTCCACGAGACTTGCCGTTGCCAAGGCTTGTTGGGTCCAATCCAGTCGCCGATACCCCTGCAATCGACAAACGTCATGGTACAGCTCGAATCCAGCTCCTGGTTGTCATTGACGCCTCCTGGACCTCGTGGCTGAAGAGTCAAGACGACCATCAACCTACCTGAAGCACTCGACATCGGTGGGCATCTGCTCATCGCCTTCCTGGTCACTGGCTCGTGACCCAGACTCTGTCCCCTCTGCTTTCAGGTTCTTCAGATCTTCGATCCACCTTTGGATCCACCCGAACACTTTCGACTTGGTCGCCAGCAGCACTTTGCAGCAGATCGCCATAGAAAGCGACGACGAAACCCGACCCCGAAAGACACCTATGCACCCGGCTCCCCTGGGTGAGGTAACTCGAGTACTCCGGTGCTCCCGTGGGTATTGACACTAGAACAGCCTAGTTCTCAAAGGGTTTGCTCCAAGTCCTCCTCTAAGTGTCCCTTTTCTTTTAAATTCTAATCGCGACTTTCCCCTTAGAAGTTAACGGTGGTTCGCGGCTGTGTTCATACACTGCACGCATCCCCCATGGTTCCCCTGTGTCACTACCTTGGGAGGTTCCTTGTGGTCCAAGCACTTCGACAGGCTCTAGGCCTTGTGTCTAGCTCAGTCGTGGTTCTTATACCACTTTATTGGTATATGGTTTGGTACGCCCCTGGGGCTCAAACGTGTATTTGTGCTATTACTGTAGATAACTAACTTATAATTTATGTACTTCGAACTCTAGCCTCATAAAGAGACTAGAGGGGTGTGTTTAGTAATAAATACATATATTTTGAATATATACCTGGTGTGGTCCTCTTTCATTTGGTCACTCAAGAGATTATAGACTGGTAAAACAAGCTGCTTTACATTCCTTCAAGACTTAGCCTGAAGCCTGCTCTCCATAGCTACCACTAGGATAGCTTTCAATAAAGGTTGTCTTTAACCTATCTCCAATAAGGGGTTGTTTGGACTGGTGCAAGGTGCCCACTATAATTAGTGGACAGCATATGCCAGGCCAACTTCTCACAGTATGCACTATCCATGCACTCTATGAATCATCTATATACTATCTTTGCACTTGTGCAATCATCCAGGAACTAGAGTTGCACTCATTTAATCATCCAACCACTATCTATGCATGTATTGAATTATTGAGCCATTAGTCATGCACTCCTCCATTTACTCAGGCACTACTCTTGCACTCATCCATTCACTCAGGCACTACCCATGCACTCATCCATCCACCCAGGCACTACCCCTGCACACATCCAATCACCCAGGCACTACCCTTGCACTTATCCATTCACTCAGGCACTACGCATGTGCGTATCTATTCACTCAGACAGTACCCATGCACTCATCCAATGACCCAGGCACTATTCATGCAATCACCCAGGCACTACCCATGCACTCATCCAATTACCCAGGCACTACCCTTGCACTTATCCATTCAATGAGGCGGTACCCCTGCACTCATCCAATCACACAGGTGCTACTCTTGCACTCATCCAGTCACCCAGGCAGTACCCGTGCACTCATTCAATCACTCAGGTACTACCCATGCACTCATCTAATCACCCAGACACTATCCATGCACTCACCCAATCACCCAGGCACTACCCTTGCACTCATTCATTAACTTAGGCACTATCCATGCACTCATCCATTCACTCAGGCACTACACATACACTCATCCATTCACCCAGGCACTACCCATGCACACATCCAATCACCCAGTCACTACCTTTACACTCATCCATTCAGTCAAGCAGTACCCATGCACTCATCCATTCACTCAGGCACTACCCATGCAGTCATCCAATGACACAGGCACTACCCTTACACTCATCCATTCACTCAGGCACTACCCATGCATTTATCCATTCACTCAGGTACTACTCATGCAGTCACCCGTTCACTCAGGCACTACCCATGCACTCATCTATTCACCCAGGCACTATTTATGCACTCATTCCATTATCCATGTACCGTATACCACTCTTGCATTCATTCATTCTTCAATACACCACTCATCCAGTCTTCCACAATTGCAAACATTATGGACATACTTCATTCATTCAGTTTTTTTATAACTGTAAGCATGTATTTTTGGTTTCTTGGGGGGAGGTTCTGGTTTTGTTTGTGATTTTTCAACCTATTATTTTTTCTTTTTCTTTTTTGAAGCAAAAATTAACTGCAACTGGCAGTGGAAAAACTTGAAGAAGCTCAAACATGAGAATACTGCAAGGACCCAAAGACAAAATCAACGTTTGTGAATCTTGCAACTGTTGCGGAAAGTTGTTATGCTCTGCTCACCAGCACTAACCATAACACCACAGTTCATACAATAAGTTGCCATCCGGCTACATTCAGGTGCAATATCTTGAGACTGTTGTTAAACTTCAGAAGGCACTCTTGGTCCAGGTGTTGATGCACTTGCTAAAGATGTAGATGGGTGTTCAGCCTCTCGTTGTCTCTTCACAGCTTTCAATTGGTTGTTGTTGAAAGTTTTCAGATAGTAGAGCATTGAAATTATTCCACAAGAGTATTTTTTATTTGTACCTCTCGACAACTTCTTATCACAAATTGTGCATTGCACAATTTCTGCCACAGTTTTCGATTCTCCAGAAGGAATTGTGAAGAACTCCCATGTGATGCTGCTTTTTTTTCTGTGAAGGCCCCTCATCGTGAGACTCTTCAGAAAGTACTTCCTGGACTTCCTGTTCTTTCTGTTGTTGCTGGTCTTCCCCTGTTGTTCTTCTGTCATCTGAATTGACATTTGTTTAATAAAGTTGTCAAAATTACACTAGAAAATTGCAGACACCTTCTCTCACTGAAGTGCTTTCAGAGAATTAACCAGAAAGGTTTATGGGTGTGTTCTTTCCAATGTTATAGTTGAAAAGTGTATCATCCAATCATATTTCTTTGTTTCCCGGTCACATGATCATTGCGACGATAGGTGTCATCGCGAAGACCGGAAATTGAACAGAATAATATTTTGTTGGAAAATAAGTAGTCAAGCATAAATGTTAATCAACTAAAATTACACCCCAAATGTTTATAATACTATGTAATATGTATAAATATGTGTTATACACTTTACCAAAAACACGCGTTCATCGCGGTTACCGGTGTCATCGTGACTTCTGGCATCGCCGCGATCACACAAAACACCAAATAAAAGGCTTTTCATTGTAAAAATTCTTCCAAAAGTTATGTTTAAAAAGTATAGAAATAAACAACTTGTGTCAAATATTAATTAAAATATGACTACCGACGACGTTGCACCCTACAGAGTCACCACGAAGATATAAAACTCCACATTGAAGAAGTTTTTTCACAAAACCTTCACACAAACTCAAATATAAACTTTGCATTACTAAACAACTAGTGTCTGCTATTAAGTAAAGTCTGTCTACATATATGTTCAAGACTTCCTCAAAAATGCGCCTTTTGCGACGTCACTGGGGGTATCACGACATCGTCGCCAATATAAAATATGTAAATAAAAAAAACAATGCTTATTAATCCACTGAAGAAAATACAAGCTTTTAAAAATACAACTTATAGAGCCATTTTAGATAGAAAATACAATTTAAAAACCTTAAAAATTCAATTAAAAAATCATAGGTTTCATGGACGTTATAGTTGGGAAATAGAATTTGAAAAATCTTAGAAATTCACTGAAAAAAACAAGCGTTACAGGTACGTTAAAGTTAGGATTTAGAATTTAAAAAACCTTAAAATTCACTGAAAAAAAACAAAGGTTACAGGGATGTTATAGTTAGGCTGACATTTCACTCATATAAAACCAGAGAAATTCAACAGTCATAGTTAACTGGGCTAATTAAAACTTGTGCCCCCGCAATGCACTGTTCATGACCTCACATATTACATCACTCATGACATCTTACATGATATCACTGATGACATCACCCACAGAATCTCTGACGCACCCACTCACACCCCAATATAACCTTTCATACACCTACTCCAACTTCCACACTAACATTCTCAAAACAATTGACACACCCATGCCAGTACTTACACACCCACTCACTGATTCATAGGTCTACAAACACATCCACTCAGTTACTCATACAGCCACTCATATACCAACTCACTCACTAATACAACCACTGATATATCCGCTCATACACCCATACAGCCACAAACACACTGTCAGGCCCTCATAGAGCTACTCGCACACCTACTCACTCACCTATACAGTCAGTCACACAACCATTTACTCACCTATACAGTTATACACATACCCACTCACTTATTTATACAGATACTAACATATACTCACTCACCTATACAGCCCCTCACACACACACTCACTAACCCATACAGCCACTATTGCAATCGCTCACTCACACATACATTCACTCATATACTCCAATACTCAGCTATACTGCCTTTCACATATCCAGTTACTCATCTATATACCACTGACACATCCATTGACTCACCAACACAGCCATATACACATTCAGTCACTTATACATCCCTTCCTTACACACTCACTAACCCATACAGCAACTGATTCTCCCCCTCACTCATCCATGCAGGCAGTCACACACCCCCTCATCCACCCACACATGCACTCATATACCCATACAGGTACTGAGGCAACCAATCAATCACCCATACAGCCAATCATGTACCCACTCACCAACCCATACAGCCAATTAGACACCATCTGACATACTGATACAGAAATTCAGACAACCTAGTCAGTGACCCATACATTCACTGAGACACCTAATCACCCACTTATACAGTCAGTCACGCATCCACTGAATCATCCATACAGGCACTCATACACCCACTGATTCATCAATACACCTTGGTATATATATTTAACACTCACAAACATTTTAAAAACTCTCACAGTCACTGGATGATGTCATCACTGATGTCACTGACCATGCCATGAGTGATGTAATATTTGAGGTCATAAGCAGTGCATTGCGGGGGCACAAGTTATAGTTAGCTCAACTAATTAATTAGCCCCTGAAGTGGGACAGGTCCTGGTGGGGTAGCAGAATTCAATATTTAGGAGGGGGTGGTGTGGTCTCCCTCCCAGAGCCACTGCGAGGCCCCAGAGACCCCATTCCCCAGGGCGACATAATAATGAAGTGGAGAGGGACTCGAGGCCACCCTCCCTGAGCCTCAAAAGCCCTGAGGACCCTAAAACCTGGGGCTATCAAAATAGTAAAAGGGAAGGGGCATAAAACCCACCTCTCCAAGCCTTAAAAGGCCCGGGACCCCATCCCCAGGGCCAAATACATAAAAAAGGGACAAGCATGCGGCTCCCCTTCCCCAAGCTTCAAAAGGCCCCAGTGACCCCATTCCCTGGGGCCAACATTAAAAGAAAGTGGAGGGACACTCCAACCCCTCGTTAGCCTGAAAAGGATCTGGGGACCCAATACCCTAGGGCCGGCTCAATCATCGTGTCTGGGGTAGCTTTAAAAATACTTTCACCAGGTGGGAGCAGACATGTGTTTCCCTGTCCATGCTCTTGTGGAAAGGGATCTCAGATTGCTCCAGCACAGTGGGAGCATTCTAAAACAGCTGCCCTCACCGACTGGGAGCAATACCGGCTCCCACAATGGGTGCATGAGGGGAGCTGAGTAGACAGCAGGGGCCTGGGGGCTATCCCAGATAGTGAGCAATTGCACATAGTATATTGTGGGTGCCCTGGTTGGGCACTGGGGCACCCACTTAAGGCCATGGGGAATGGTTCCCTGGGGTCACTATTGGCTTGGAGGGAGGGGCTGCATACCCCCTCACCTTAAAAAAGAAAGGCCCTTGGGCCTGTACTGGCTCTGGGAGGGGGCTATGTGTCCCCTCCCCTAATAAAAAATAAAGGCCCTGGGGGATGTGTGTGTCAGAAACAAGTTATGGACACTTCTATCAGCACAGTGTAGACGCTTTTATCTCACAGCGTTGTGTAATATTTGGCCTTGATATGCTCCTTTCAAATCTGCCTCCAAAATCATAGCAGCTGATGCCTTTTTTAAAGCGGTTCTCAAAAACACAAATCCTTAATCAGAGCTTAAAACCTTAGTGTTACCAAGAGAGTTCTAATTGGGGTAACAAGGGCCCTGAATAGAGCAGCACTTGCATTACCACCAAGTTGTTCTTTTCTTCTCGTGGAAAAATTATCCTTCAAAAACGTCTAGAAATGCGGCCCACGCCTTCAAACTGTTCGTGGTCCTCATCTGTCATCTGGGCTGTTACTGTGAGGAAGACTTTGTTGTACAGCTAGCACGAACGAGTGCCGGGGGTGACATTCCTTTTATAGCCAATGCTGTCAGCCACACCCCTCCCCTAACTTCCTGAACATGCTGGAAACCTCCAAACTCTCTGGAACCATGGGAAAACACCTTGCTGGAAAGTCTATGACTTCAGTAACATGCTGGAAAACTTTGAACTCTCTAGGACCAGAGGACAACCCCTTGCTGGAAAACCCTTACAAGCCTCAAGGTGTTATCAAGCATTGGCAGAGGCAAATTGAAACATACTAATTAAACACAACATGGCAAAGCGCCAGAGTATATGTCTAAGATATCGACCAGTTTTCCTAGTCATAAATGGTGTGGCACCTTAATGTTTTTGATTGGTTCTTGAGGGTTTTTGCAGGCCCAGCATCAAGATGGCTTCAGTTGTGCAACACGTTTGTCATAAGTAAGACTGTTAGCACTCTAGTTGTTCTTTAGAACACTGGGAGGCTGCAGTAGAACACGAGGGAATCAACTGACCGGCTGCTCCCTTTGGAAGTACATGTTTTACTGAGAATATCAGTCTTCATTCTCATATGGCTAAGAATCAGTCTGTGAATTTACAAAAAATAAGCTCTCATTTTAGCTTCTGGAGCGCCTTCCATAACCTCAATGGAAAAATCATGAGAAAACTGTTTTCTCTCTAGCATGATTTATGAAATACAAGCAGAAGGCTTTTTTACAATGTAAAATCACCTTAGAACACACCACAATTCCTAAAATTAGTATGGTACCATCAACAAATGATTTATATTGTAACTAAAATCCCCCTTTATACGTTCTGCTTTCTGTGACCCTTAAAACCTGAAATTCACTACAATGCATTCCAATGGGGACCATGCCTCGGAGTCCTGTAAGTGCTGCCACAGCATGTTGTCCATGCTGTGACCAGACAATAAAGGGGAGGGGTCCATTTGGGACCCCAATGTATGCTCTGTGGGGTCTGGGTATGCTCACACAGCTCACTTACTTTTTTATTAATTTTCAGGACACAGGGACCAAGTCCTTGAGTCTTGTAATGACTGCCGAAGCATATTATTCAGGTTGTCACTAATCAGTCAATCAATCAGGGGATTTTTAAGCGCGCTACTCACCCGAGAGGGTCTTAAGGCACTTGGGGAGGGGGAGCAGCTCCGGTCAGTTGAAAAGCCAGGTCTTGAGGGTCTTCCTGAAGATGTGCAGGGTGGGGGCAGGTCTGATGTTGATCAGAAGCTCATTCCAGGTCTTGGCCGCGATGTCGGAGAAGGATCTTCCACCTGTTCTTGCTCTGCTGATGTGCGGAGGTTCGGAGAGGTCTGTGGAGCGGAGGTTCCTTTTGGGTACGTGGAAGGAGATTCTGTCGTTGAGATATTGGGGTCCGGTGTTGTGGAGGCATTTGTAGGCATGGGTGAGTATCTTGAAAGTTACTCTCTTTTCTACGGGGAGCCAGTGGAGGTTACACAGGTATTGGGTGATGTGTTTGTGTTAGGGATGCCGAGGACGAGTCTGGCTGCAGTGTGCTGTATGGTCTGGAGTTTGTGGAGCAGAGACTTGTTGATCCTGGCGAAAAGGGCGTTTCCGTAGTCCAGTCTGCTGGTTATGAGTATGTGGGTGACGGTCTTCCTTGATTCGGGGGATCCATTTGAAGGTCTTGCGGAGGATGCGGAGGGCGTTGAAGCAGGGGAGCCGATGGCGTTGACCTGTTGGACCATGGAGAGGGAGGGGTCAAGTACGATGCCGAGGTTTAAGGCGTGGTCCGTAGGGGTGTGGGGGCTGCCAAGGGCGGTGGGCCACCAGGTGTTGTCCCAAGCAGAGGGGGAGGGTCATAGGACAAGGACCTCTGTCTTCTCCGAGTTGAGCTTCAGGCAGCTGCTGCTCATCCAGGATGTGACGTCTTTCACTCCTTCCTGGAAGTTGAGTCTGGTGGTGATGGGGTCCTTGGTGAGGGCGAGGATGAGCTGGGTGTCGTCGGCGCAGGATACTATGCTGAGTCCATGCTGTCTGATGATGGCAGCGAGGGGGCCATGTAGATGTTGAAGAGCGTGGGGCTGAGTGATGATCCTTGGGGTACTCCGCAGTTGATTTCCGTGGGTTCAGAGAGGAAAAGCGGCAGTCTGATTCTTTGGGTTCTGCCGGTGAGGAAGGAGCGAAGCCATTCGAGGGCAGTTCCCTGTATGCCGGCATGGTGGAGTCTGGCGGTGAGTGTGCGGTGGGAGACGGTGTTGAACGCTGCAGAGAGGTCGAGTAGGATCAGGGTTGTGGTGTGTCCTTGGTCGAGGAGGGTGCAGATGTCGTCTGTGGTGGCAAGTAGAGCAGTCTCAGTGCTGTGGTTTCTGCGGAATCCAGATTGGGAAGGAACGAGGATGGAGTTTTCTTCGATGAATTTTGTTAGTTAGGCGTTGACGGTCTTCTCTGTGACTTTGGCCGCGAAGGGGAGGAGGGAGATGGGCCGGTAGTTCTTGAGGTCCGTGGGGTCTGCTGAGGGCTTCTTGAGTAGAGGTCTGACATTAGCGCATTTTCAATCTTCGGGAAAGATGCTGGTATCGAAGGTGGCAATGATGGTGCATCGCAGTTCTGTAGCGATGGCGCCGGCGGCTCTGTGGAAGATGCGTGGGGGCAGGTGCCCATAGGGGCTCCTGAGTGGATGCCTTTCATGGTTTATGCAGTGTCTTCGGTGGTGACTGGGGTCCAGCAGGAGATGGGGTGCTGGCTGCCGTTGCTGGAGGGGGAGTGGTTTCGGAGTCAGGTGTCTGGTTATTGAAGTTGTCGTAGAGGCCCTTGATTTTCAGATGAAAGTAGAAGCCGAGCTTGTTGCAGAGGTCCTGGGGTGGGGTGATGTCCGTGGATTGGCTGGGGGTTTGGTGAATTCCTGGATGACGCTGAAGAGTTCCTTGGGGTTGTTGGAGTTGGCGAGGATCTTGTTCTGGATGAAGGTCCTTTTGGTGGATCTGATGCGCTGGTGGTATTCAGTCATGGCGTTCTTGTAGGTGGTGAGGTCTTCTGAGGTTTTGCTGTTTCTCCAGTTCTTCTCGAGATGGCTGCAGATGCGTCTGGATTCCTGGGGGTCGGCGGTGAACCAGGCGGCCTTTCTGGGGCACTGTTTGTCAGGGTAGAGTAGGGGTGCGAGCTCGTCTGCACCGTTGGTGATCCATCTGCGGAGTTCTTTGGCTGTGAGGTTGGCATCAGTAGAGGTGGTGGGGGCATCGCAGCTGAGGGCGGAGTTGAGTTGCTCCTCTGTGACTTTGCTCCAGTATCTTTGTGGAGGGCGGGGTGCAGGTTTGCGCGCCGTGGGTTTATTGACGAGGAAGTGTATGCAGTGGTGGTCTGTCCATCATGATTGACTAGTCTCTTTTAAATTGGCCAATAAGAGCATATCTGAACTCCAACTGTCCAGATATACAAATATCTTTTTCCTTTAATATCGCAAAAACTATTGAACGGATTTACACCAAATGGCAAAAAGGGCTCTTTCTGGAACAAGAGCTACCTTTCTGCTAAAGTTGGCTTGATTTCATCCAGCAGTTTGGGCTGCAGTTGTGTACAAAATTCCTTTTGGAATTAACATGGGAAATGCATGTTTTTATCCCCCCCTTTTCTCGGCCCCTGCTTGATGGAGCACCCTGAAACTTTTCCATGCACGATAAGACCCGCTGGCACACTTTTTTGGGAAAATTTGGTGAAAATTCATCAACTGGTGCAAAAGATATATGCAAGTCAAAAACGCTTTTCCTATGGAAACTAGGTCCTAACTATAACTACCTACTGGTGGTCGCCAGTAGGGAAAAAAAAAATATATATATATATATGTCAGCCATATGAGGCTAGAATACAGCTAAAGATAGCCTGCATGACTCACAAAGCCCTACATCTCAAGACTCCCACGTATCTGGCTCAAAAACTAGAACTATCTGGAGGTTGCACACAGTCAAGAAGTGCAAGTTCATGGCTCATAACCCGTTTACCGCGGCGAACATTCCGCCGCGGTGCAGGTGTTCTAAAGGGTGGGGTGGGCGGGGCTGCGTCGGCCAACGGTCGTGCGCAGCACCAGGGAGGTAGTGCTCGCGTCGGCCAACGGAAGGGGTTAAAACCACAGATCTTCCACAAAATGTCACAGAACCTTCTCAGGCACTATCCCAAAGATCTGGAAACTCTCTTCCACCGGAAGTCCGGCGAATTTCCTCCACAACTACCTTCAAAAAGGAAGTTAAAAAATCCTAATGGCTAAGTTCTTGCCATAAAACAGCTCTGGCCCACTGCTCCTTGAATGCCACCTGATGGACTATTTGATTGTTGGCACCTTTGAATCCCAGCATTCGCCTACCATGCTCACTTATGTAGCGAATATTATCGAACATTCTTCTCCATGGTCTGTATCCCCCTAACTTCACTATGTTGCATGACTATCTTGTTGTTTTATGCATATTCCTCTAATACCGATCTAAATTGTAAAGCGCTCTGGGTCACGTTCGCCCTATATAAAACTTTCAAATAAATAAATACACTTTTTTTACCTATATAAAGGTCCCAGGCCCAGCTCTCCCCGTGCTGCTGCATCGATCTTGCTCCTGTCTTCTTCTTCCTTCTTTCCCATTTTTTTGAGTGCTGTCTCCTTGCTTTTCCCTCGTTTTTCACTGTTGACCACTTCCTTTTCCTCCATTTTTTAGTGCCTCTTCCTTTCTTTTCCCCCGTTTTCACTGCTATCTGCTTCCTTTTCCCCCATTTTTTGAGTTGCCTTCTACTTGCTTTTTTCGTTTTATCACTGCTTTCTCCTGTTTTTTGAGTGCCTTCTCCCTGCTTTTCCCTCATTCTCCTTGTTTCCCCCGATTTTTCACTTTTTTCTTCTTCATTCTGCCTTCTCTTTGCTTTTCTGTCATTTCTCACTGCTTTCTCCTTTTTTTCCCCATTTTTGCGTGCCTTCTCTTTCCCTTTCCCCCATTTTTCGGAGTGCTTTCTCCTTTTTTTCCCTCATTCTCACTACTTTCTCCTGTTTTTCTCAAGTTTTTTTAATGCCTTATCCTTCTCCTCTCCTATCTCGACCACCAGTAGGTAGTTATAGTTAAGACATATTTTCCATAGGAAACACATTTTTTGACTTGCCTATATCTTTGGCACAGTTTGACGAATCTTCCTGAAATATTCCCAAAACGTGTGCCAGTGATTCTTGCTGCTCATGGAATGTTTCCGGGTGATCCGTCAAGCGGTGGCTGAGGAAAAGGTTGGGTCAAAGAAAGTGTGTTTCTTATGGTAATTCCCATAGGACATGTCAACATGACTACAGCCCAAACTGCTAGCCGGAATTACACCAAATTTGATAGAAAGGTTGATTTGGTTACACAGATTTAGCTTTTTGTTATTTGGTGTAAATCCATTCAGTAGTTGTTGAGAAATTTAAGAAGAAAAAGTTAGTGATATCTGTTGCTGAGGATATTTCGCAGAGACACCACGATTAATCACGACGACACGAGTCAACAGGAATGGTGTGATTGGCTGCCCGCAGCCTGAAGAGATAGTTGTGGCTGCCATTTTATGGATTGGGGAATGGTTCCTGGGGCTGAAAAATTGTGCGAAAGGTGATATTAGGGGCCAGGGTGGCGGTACTCTGACTCCATGTTTGACAAATGGGGGTGTTAATGACACATTATGTGTGCAAAATAGTTTTTTTTACAATGCGCAATATTCGTGACGATGCGGGGACATCGCGAAAATCACAGTGACATCGCTAATAATGGTGAAAATACAAAACAAATGACCTACTGGCGGTTGCCAGTAGGTAGTTATAGTTAGGACCTTGTTTCAATAGGAAAAGCGTTTTTTGATTTGCCAATATCTTTGGCGCCGTTAGACGAATCTTCGCGAAATTTTAAAAAAAAAGGTTCACTCAGGTCAGTTCCTGTCTTGAAATTTTGGGGTGATTCGTCAAGCGGGGACCGAGAAAAAGGGGGTCCCAAAACGCATTCTCTCCATGTTAATTTCCATAGGAAACTTTCGACACGGCTACAGCCCGACTTGCTGAACGGAATTACACCAAATTAGGCAAAAATGTAGCTCTTGGTTCAGAAAGCAACTTTTTTTTAAATGGTGTAAATCCGTTCAGTAGTTGCTGAGAAATTCAAAAAATAAAAATATCGATATTTGAGCACCGAGGAGGATTTGCGAACCCTCCCGAGCACCAGCTGACTTCTGATTGGCTGCCAACACTCCAAACCAGAATGTGTTGGCAGCCATCTTGTGACTCCGTAACCGAGTCACAAGAAAACAGTAGAAAAAAGGTTAAAAACAAGAAAAGGGGGCAGGGTAGAAACACCCTGCCCCCTAGGCCTGCTCAGGGGTCCCAGAGGGACACCCAGGTCCCAAAAAGGCATTTAAACAACAAAAACAAAAAAATCTGCCGAACTCGCGCTGGGTGCGCGAATCCGGCCGAGAAAACAAAAACGAAGCGCGGGTTACCGCGCTTCATTTTGAAAGCCCCGGGTGGGCCAGGACCCGGGGGCAATGCTGTTTTATGTAGCGGGGGCCCACTGGAGTCCCCGCAGCCCCGAGGACCGCATCCTCCCCGGCACTTTATTTAAATAAGGGCGGGGGCCTCGTGGTCCCCCCAAACCCCGGGACCGCCACCTCCTCGGGGCTTTATTAAAATTGGGTGGGGTCCTTACCTTTCACAGTAGCTGAGTCACGGTCTACTGAATGGTTATTTCATGGCTACATCACACTGCCAATCATGACACTCCAGTTCCAATACTGCCTTAGATACATCCAAGCAGGCAGGTATGAAGCGTTAGGTGAAGGGTACATACAGGAAACCTGGGATTTACCGTATAGATATAGGTGCACAAATAAGGGCACTGAAGTTCTCTTAAGCGGTACTGACTGTGGGAAGGCTTTAACTGCTTAACTGCTTCGAACGTTCCGTGCCAGTGCGGAACGTTCTATTAAGCGGGCGGGGCCGCGTCGGCCAACGGACGTGTGCAGCACTACCGAGGTAGTGCTCGCGACGGCCGTTGGCCGACAGAAGCACTTAAGGGGTTAAGTGGGTCTTTAGTTTACAAATAAGTGTCGTCTTCATGGAATGTGTAATGGTCAAAAGCAAACTAATCTTGCTACTTGAGAGGCTCCCCAGCTGCCTTGATTCATCCGGTTTTTGAATTGCTTTCGAATGGAAGTTATTTAGTGCTGAATGATCAAGGCTGTTGTGGAATGGCGCCAGGCATCGCATATCTAGTCACAGTAAACTTCAAGGTTGTTTGCTGTAAGCAAGTATTGTTTCCCACGGCTCTCACAGTTAGGGAGGCACCACAGTGGCCTTCATTGAATGTTTCCAGTATAAGGTTTGATTCACTGAGCAGACTGAAAGCCATGTTGTTTAAAATAAATATGGCCTTAACTTCGGCCCGAGAGACTTTTAATCTCCAGGTTGCAAGGTCTTCAGCAGAGATACAGGCCCTGGTCCATACGAACTTCCCGATCCATTTTGGAAAAATGGTTCATTGTATCTTTAACTTGTCTGATACGAGTGGGATCGTACAGTTCGGGCTGGACTGTTCCCATTGGGCATAGGGTCAAGACTGATTTGCATATGGCTGGGTTCAAACTGGAATGGCATGGTGAGCAAAAAAACTATGGATTTAGGCTCAGATCTCTGTACTGTGTTGAATGTATGAGATTGTTCTGCATTCTGGCCATCAATTGTTGTTTTTGCATTTGTCACCCAGAGTGGGACGGGTATGCCCAGACATTGGTCCCGTGCTCTCCATGCCACTGGAGTCAAGCTATCCTGGCTGATGAGTGGTGAAACCCTGAAACTGGTCCTAGGATACTTGTTCCTAGTCTAGGGAGGACCTGGCCTGGCAGTTCGGGCTGGACTGTTTCCATTGGGCACAGGGGCAAGACTGATTTGCATATGGCTGGGTTCAAACTGGAATGGCATGGTGAGCAAGAAAACAATGGATTTAGGCCCAGATCTCTGTACTGGGGTGAATGTATGACATTGTTCTGCATTCTGTCCATCAATTGTTGTTTTTGCAATCGTACACTTATTTAAGCGACTTGGATCAAGTCTCTTAACCACCTTTCAGACCGTATTCAGAGTAATTCCCGCCTTTATACACTCCGTACTTGGAAGCGTTTTGGAACGCTTTCTTTGGTCTTGCTATCATTGACAGGCATCCTGATATTAATCCTATTGCTTTGCAATGGACGTCTCAATCCCTCAAGACATGGAGAGAACACTGCTGAAACGACGTTGTCGTGAGCGTATGGTGTTCTACCTGACTACGCCTTGGCTTCGAGAGCTGAGTGATCATTGGTTCCTGTCTTTCAGACCGATCTGGCTAAACTGTGTCCTGCCTGTGTTCCATTGCCTCTTCTGCGGATTTGGCTGCATGTTAGACCTGTGTCTGACACTTCCATTGGTTGCACCGCCGGACATAGAAGTGCTACTTGCGCCTTTGCAGGCCCACGTGTGCAGTTGTCCCCAGCGTATTCCCATGTTGATGACGGCATTCTTGGAGCCTCCACGGGATGATTCCGCTCCTGTTGGAAGGGAAATTGGCTCTGCTCCAGAGGTACAGGCATCAATATCAGGCGTGCAGGCATCTAATTCTTCCCCGGCGGCTGCTGCAGGAATCAGAGATGGACATCTTTGCTCACTCGACATGATACTGGAAGCACCAGAGGGACTGCAACCTGCGGATACGATGTTCAGCAATGTTGAGTCTTCAGCGCAGGATTCATAAATGTTAGACCTGGCACCATTGGCGTGGGTCTCCCTGCATTTTTTGCCTTTGCCTCCTGTGTTTTTGCTGTATGTTGGACTTTGTTTTTGCTGGTCTAGATGCTTTGGGCACTTTGCCACTGCTGTTCAGTGCCGAAGTGCAAGTGCTCCCTTTGTAAATTGTTGTTATGGATTGGTGTTTCTATGATTGGCTGATTTGATTTACTAGTCAGTCCCTAGTCCAGTGCACTGTGTGTGCCCAGGGCCTGTAAATCAAATGCTGCTAGTGGGATGCAGCACTGATTGTGCCACCCACATAAGCAGTCTGCAAATGTAACTCTGGCCTGCCATTGCAGGGCCTGTGGGCAGTCTAGTACTGCCATGTCGACTTGGTAAGTGTACCCACTTGCCAGGCCCTAACCTTCCCTTTTCGTACATGTTAGTAAGCCTGGGA